>ML780633.1:1255092-1323864 GCA_009831015.1 Picea engelmannii
ATTATCACCAAAGTACTATGGCCCTTATAAGGTGTTGCAAAAGATTGGTACTATGGCATACAAATTGGAGTTGCCTGCATCTTCATGAGTACACCCAATTTTCCATGTTTCATGATTAAAGAAGGTTATAGGTGACAAGATCCCAGTTCAAACTATATTTCTAGAACTTGATGAGGAAGGAAAAATCATATTGGAGTCTAAATCCATCACTGACACAAGAATTCGCCAGCTGAGGAATAGATCCATTTCAGAGTATCTCATTAAATGGAGGAAACTATCGGCTGAAGATTCCACTTGGGAAGATGAGTCTTTTATACAGAAACATCCACAATTACTCAAGCATTGTGGACAACACTTGTCTCAAGGGGAAAGGCATGTTAAGCCCTAAATAGTGGCTCATTACCCCTTAATTGGGGTATATTACATTAGTAATGTTATTTTATTTATGTCAGCTTTAGTCCATTAGTTGTAATTATACCTCCTAGTCTCCTATATATACCAAGGAGACATTTTCATTTGGAATCATCTTGTATTTGGACATTTATGTGGGCATAAGGAGGTTTCCCCCTCGAAGAGGCTTATTATCTGAATTTCTCTCTTTTTCAAGGTGTTGAGTACTTATTCTGAGGTTTTTCTATGCTATATTGATATTTGGTTCCTAACATTTTCATTTTCCTGATTCTTCAATAGTTCCTCTATCCTTTTCACTTCTTCAAGTTGAGTCCTTAGATTGACATTGATTTCTCTTGTTTCTTTAAGATATTCAAGGATTTTTCTAAGGTTATCATTTAAATTCTTCTTTTCTTCTACTTGACTAATTATTTCAGTCTTCAATCTCTTGATCTCTTCTTCTTTTTCTTCTAATTGAGTCCTTTGTTCAGATATACCTTCTCTAGCTTCAGCCATAGGTCCTTGGTATAGGTACTTTACCCTATGATTTCTTTGACAGAACCTGAGAGTCTATTGAAGATGGTCTTGAACGTCGCTACATTGTTCTTCTTTGCTTCATTTTGGGCTGAAAATTTGGATTGTTTCTTCGAAGGAACTAATCTTGCAACAACTGTGTCCCAAACACCTGGTCCTTTTGAATTCAAATACCCTTTCATTTTTATTCTCCATGCTGAGTAATCTATCTCATCAAGGAAGGGAACTTATTCTGTAGAGGGCACTCCATGTCCATCCATTTTTGTGTCCATGGATCTTCTTCAAGCTTGTAAGGCTTATAGTGAAGGCTTGCTCTGATACCAATTGTTGGACACACCAACCACACTGAGAGGGGGGGTGAATCAGTGTGTGGATCTTTTTACAATTCTTTCTTCCTTTACTTAGCAACCACTTCAAACATTATTATTCATTCATTATTAGTTTCTTGCATTTATCAACAACATTCATCAATAATAGAGAACTATGAACCATCACCATAATGAACATAAAGAACACTAGATATATGTGTAATCTTTTGTATTATGTTTTTACATGAAGACTACAATATCTAGGGTTTATCAGCACCAACTGAAAAGAGCACCAACACCAAGAGAGTACCAAATCTCAAATACAATACCCCACTTGCAAATCTCAGCACCAATTGAGATGTGAGGATTCCAACCCTCAAGTACAAGACCCAGCTTGTAGACAGAATTTTTTTTGTCTAACTATACCAATAGTATTCAAATATTTTCTACAGATCCACAACCTATACATGCTACAACACATGTATGTACGTGAGCTATCTTCTTGCATCTTGCATATGTACACAACTTGTCCTCTTTCATCCTACGTACAACCATAGAAAACTAGGGTTTCCATTTTTCTATAACTTCAAAACTTCCAACCCTTCATACCTTTGCTACCTATGTCACATCAACCTATAATCTGTCACTATATCCAACATGTATCAGAACTTGTATAGCTAAGTTGAACCTGTAGAATGTTGACCTAGGAGCTTGCTTTTAGACTCTAGGGACTTGGCACCAACATCTACTCAAGTTTTCAGGACCTTTTTCGATGTACATGATTTTCCCTTATATAGCCCATGTATATATGCACTTTCCTCCACTACAGCCTGTGTACATACACTCCCTTACAGGCCTACAACTTGCGTATACCTCAGAAGCTATGGTTTTTCTAAAACTCTGAGATTTTATCTGTCAACCCTCCTTTTCTACCTCAGAAAATGATGCTACAAACTTACCAAAAGATCACCAGATCACACGAAAGATACGCAATGAATAAGTCTGTGAGTGTGATTATGAATGACTCCTTGAGGTATATTTATACTTGTGCTAGCTAGATCCTTTCCTTAATTTAGGGCTTCTAGGGTTTTCATGTTACAACAACTTTGCCCCTTTGACCAAGACTTGTAACCAACTAGGGGCTTCTTGTCCACTCTTCGGGGCTTCCAACTTTGCAAGGCCATATCTCCTTAACCATGAAGAGCCATGTGGCATTCCACATATCATCAGAAATGAAACAACAAGTACTATACATCTATGAGGATCTTCCCTGCATTCACATTGTCCTCCATGTCATTATTCCTCAATCAACTTCGAGTCCCATAACCAACTGTCCAAGGATCTCATCCACATATTTTGGGCTTCTAGACTTCTCCAACGGTTGACATCAATATTTAAGGGTTGAAATCAATATCCAAGATCACTCTCCAAGGGTTGACATCAATTACAACCAACTATCCAAACCAATTTTCCAACATGTCCCATACCTCTTTAGTTGTGCTACTACTCATCACCTTGCTAGCAATAGTTGGTGTCAATCCGTCTAGGATAACATGCCTGGCCTTTGCATTGTATCTCATTAACTTATTCTCATCTAGATCAGTGGGAGTTTTTTTTTTAACTTTATAGCCATTGACAACTCAGAGGCAAATATCCACTCCTAAATATGTTAAGTAAATTTGTGCTTCATTTCTCCAGTATGCATAATTGTTTCCATCAGATGGTGGAATACCATTTGGAATGTGCCCTTGATATTTCATTGTTGTTCACAATCTTCCTTCCAGTGATTAAATTGTGTTGAAAGTAACCTAGCTCTGATTCCAATTGTTGATATTGAGAGGGGGGTGAATCAATATCAAGTACAATTTATCACTTTTTACAAATTTATTTTCCAATCAAATAATATAACCAATAAAAAAAAGAAGAAGAGATACACAATGCACAATAGATATAAGTAAAAATCCATTGAATGTTTTCTTATGTAATAAAATATTTCATTCAAAGGAAGCTACAACTTCCAAGTTCTCCAGCTCCAACTGGAAGGAGGCTCCAACCCCCTAATTTACAGGCTGCAACTTGAAGGAAGCTACAACTCCCTATATTCTCTCACACCAACCGGAAGGAGGCTACAACCCCCTTTCCTTTCCCCATCCTACCACCCTAAATATTTAAAACATAATTAACTTGTCAATAATACAATATCATCATCAAACTGAATACAACAATTACACAAAACATGTGTTGAGATCACCAAGAATAAGCTTCAAATCATGTGCCAAAATTCCCAATATCAGATATCCTCGCTTGACAGAAATAGGAAAACTGGCAAGGCCTCATGTAAAGAGGTTGGGAAAACCCATGAGTGCCTCATGGGGCACTCTATTCTCAATCTCAGAGGACCTACTCAATTAGGGATTCTTAGAAAAAACCCTTGCACCTGCAACTTTGACCTTCCTCGCTCCTGCAGCTCTGAGTGCGGCTTCCTCCATACAACTATGATACCAAACTTGAGCTTAGAACTCCCTTTCTTGGATGATTCAAATGAGAGGGTCTTCCATTTATATTTATACCCTTCTAATCACTTGCTTTTATAACTTCAAACCCAACCTATCATTTCTTATTTTGAAACACTTTCTTTAATTGCCTTTAGAGATGACTTGCAGTTTCTTGTTCTTAATTCACATTGTCATCTTCAAAAAGGCATATTTCTCTACCGTGAGGAGCCACGTGGTGTGCCACCTATTATTTGAAATGAATCAATGAGGGATATGTTGGACATAATTTCATTGATGTCAACAGTCGATGATGCACATGAAGCTCAGAAGGGAAAGCACAGTGCAGAAACGTGATCGAGATCAAAATCCCCACTAGACAAACCAGGACCGTTGGATACGCAAGAGTCAGATCAAGGGCAGGTATTGATTGTAGAGCACGAAGGGAGAATTAAAATACATGCTATTTCCAATCCCTTAATTAGTCTAGATCATCAGATCTCATCGACTCAAAGATCGACGACTATGGTTGATCCACTAAATGATCAGATTAAGTCATGACCGTTGGATACGCAAGCACCAAATCAAGGGCAGGGATTGATTGCGGAGCACAAAGGGAGAATTAAAATACACGGTATTTCCAATCCCACAATTAGTCTAGCCATCAGATCTCATCGATTCAAAGATCAACGATTGTGGTTGATCCACCAATAATCGCACAACTTCAATTGCAGAGTTTGGGTGACGAACTAAACAACATGCAAGTTATGGTTCTGCAATCCACATCAATTATTGGATCAAGTTAAGTGGAAGGATAGATAAGAAAAGACGAATACCAGAGCCCTGAAGTCCCAAAGTAAATGAGGACCATTCGATCTATTTAGAGCGTGCCAAGGTAGCAGTGGTCAACTTCGGCGCTGACCACTTCAGGAGAAAAGGGTTGAGAACAAGTAAGATCACCCAAAGGCCGAAGTCCCGAAGTAAATGTGGATCATTTGATATGAAGAACACTTCGAGAGATAACAGGATCGTCAGATCATGTTTAGTGGAAGGACAGAGTAAGCCACAAATGTCTCTAAATAGACGCAAGTCGTCTAATCTGAGGAAACACTTCAGCAGATATCTTGGTCGTCGAATCGAGGAAAGTAGAAGAATAGGATAAGCAAGGCCAAAGGCCCGAGATCCCAAATAGTTGAATTCTCGATAGTCATTGGATCGTGTTAATCCTTTTCAGGTTAAAGAATGACCATTGGATGAAGTCATGTTACTCGAGGTTTACACTTCGGGGAATCTCACTTCAGGAGAATTGGGAAGTGGATAAATTGAATTACCCAAATTTCCAAAGGCCGAAGTCCCAAAGTGGACATGATTTGTCCGATCAGAGGAACACTTCGGGAAGTATCATGACCGTTAGATCAAGGATAAGAACATGTGCCACATGAAGAGATCTACGTCAACAAGGACATGTGGCGTAATCATATGATGACAAGTGTCAAAGTCTCATAGGTACTTTAGGCGTACGTAAGCCATGAATCTAAGTGACATGTGGCAGCCACTCAGTCAGTGCCACATCAACAAGTTACGTCACTTCAGGATTTTTCAATTCGAGACTTTCACCACTAGAAAACACCCGAAGTGTCGAAGGTCGAAGTCTCGAAGTGGACATGAGTCGTCTGTTCTGAATAACACTTTGGGAGCATTCTCGACCATTGATCATGTATAGTGGAAGGATAGTGTAAGTTGAAGTGTCAACTGACAGTAAAAGGTCTCCACTATTTTATGACTTATTCGGCAGGTGATCACTGTGGGGGAAATTGGAGCAGCGATTATCCAAACCCTCGAAGCCACGAACTCCTGAAATAAACATGAATCGTTCACTCACCTATAGATTAAGTCATGATCGCCGATTTTTTCGAAACCTCTGGACAAGCTAGGATCATCCAACTAACGAAATAACGAAGGTTGACCATCCGATCTGTTTCGGTGGAATCTGATTTGGGAGATTTGAAAGGTTGCAAAGGCCTGACATCCTGAAGGACGAACTACTGAATAACACGGTCCCAACACTGGACATATGGGGGCTAAAAGAAAAAGGGAGAAAGAATAGACAATGCTTAAATTAATAATACCATGATTCTACACCTGTGATCACATGTAAATGGGTTGAAGGAAACGCCTTTGCAAAAATTGGTTTTTGCAATATTTGAATAGATATGGAATTGAGTTAAAAAGAAATCGATCCATACCTGTGATCGATTTATGAAAAATAGGTCAGATGGTTGTTAAAATGATGTGTGGTTATGAAAAGTCATGTTAATGATTGTGTTACTTAAAACAAGGGTTATGTAATATTAAATGAATAGACATGTTGTTTATGAAGAGTTTTGTTCAAAAGTTTAAAGGCTTATAACTATGTTGAGATGTGAATTAGAAAGTGTGTCTGTAAATGTCTTATTGAAGATCAAGAACAGAAGGAGACAGAGCAGCAGTTATGCAATCCAGTGTTTAATATAGAAGACCATTATTGGACTGCATATCCTATTTCCGGATTGATGAAATTAAGGTTGGTTGGGAGGTGCAAGGGTAGGTTGGAGCCTGCAAGGGAGTAGGCGCTTCCTTCTCAGTTGTAGCTGACTAAATAGGGGGTTGTAACCTCCTACTAGTTGGATCTGGTGAACAAGGGTGTGGGTGCATCATGATCAATGGGTGTTGATCTAAAGAGGAAGAACATATTCCTTCTATTGTAACTTGTAAAACATAATTTTGCAGTTAATAGAAAAGTGTTTGTGGTTTTCCCAATTGGGTTCCATGATAAAATATTGTGTTCAAATTTTGTTTGCATTGAAAAAAGTAAAAATATGATCAAATTATTGTGTCATTGATTCACCCTCCCCCTCTCAGTCAAGGATCTGATCCTTCAATTGGTATCAGAGCAAGGTGTCTTCACTAAAATTTTAAATCACTTGAAGAGAAATATGAATCAGAATGGATCAGCAGTTGAAGATGTCATTAAAAGTCCACTTATTTGATGGTGAAGACTATATCTTATGAAGTGTTAGAATGAAAAGCTATTTGATGTCCATTGGACTGGAGTATGGACATTAGTTGAAAAATTATATGATGTTCGAAAAGTCACTCCCATAGAAGCAGAAGACAAAAAGAAATTTTGGTAACATGCAAAGGCTTTAAACACACTACAAGATGGACTGAGTAAGAAGATCCTTGCTAAATTACTAAACTGTAAAAATGAAAAACAACTCTGAGATAAATTGGAAACTATATATGCAAGAGATTCCAAGGTAAAGAGGGCCAAACTTCAGGCTCTCAAAGTACAATATGAAAGTCCAAAAATGAAGGATGAATAAAATATCTCAGAGTACTTCGAAAGAGTTGATAATATTGTTAATGCAATCATAGGTTTGGGAGTAGAAGTGTCAGAAAATGAGTTAGTTGAAAAGATACTAAGAACACTACCTATGTTATATAATCCTAAAGTGTCCACTCTTGAAGATCGAGAGAAACTAGATGAACTCACCATGGATAAACTATATGGAATCCTCATAACCTATGAGTTAAGATTAGGTCATGAGAACATCCCAAAAGGAGAGGCAACCTTCAAGGTGCTCAAGAAAACCAAAAATCAGAAGCAAAAACCTCAATCCAGCGATCATGAAGTATCTGATGTAGAAGAAACCAATTTTATTAAAAAACTTAAGAAAGGATCCGGGAGGTTCAAAGGAAAGTTGTGTTTCAAATGTTTTAATTGTGGAAAAGTTGGCCACTTTGCAGACAAGTGTCCCTATCCCAAGGAAGACCCTGAAGATGAAGAATACCCAAATAAACAATACAAGAAGAAGGGAAAACCCCAATATAAGAAAAAGTATTGCAAAGGGAAAAGTATTTTTTACTCAAAAGAAGAAAATAGCAATTCATCAGAGTCCAGTGACGATGATGATAATGAAGTCCTTTTTCTAGGTATTGAAAAGTCTAATCTGTAATATTCCAGATATAAAAAGTATGCAGAACAGAAATAAAATGCTAGAAATGGCAGATAAACAACTATATAACTAGAACAACACCACTATAACACCAAAATGATATCATAATAACACTAGAAAGAGCACTTTGATTACCGAGAACAATGTTCACTTGCCTCTTCGAGGGGGAAACCTCTAGCAAAGCAGAGCTCTATTACAATAATATCCAAGACAACAGTTCTCATACCCTCGACTCATATTTATACTAAATATGTCTATCAAAAGAACCATCTAGAGGAAGATCCTTCTAGAAGTGGAAGCTTCTATTAGGTCTTCTTACATTCAACTTATTCTTCCTTATTGTTAGGCCTTATTAATATTGACCTTTATTACATCAGAATATCTTATTCTACCTACGTGAGGGGTTAGGTCCCTAACATGTCCTCCCTCTTAAAAACAGCCTTGTCCTCAGGGATTAAGATGTGGAAATTGTTGCAGAATGGTAGTTGGTTCCCAAGTGGCATCTACTGGGGTTGTATCTTTCCACTGACCTAACACTTCCTTGATGGTTCATTGACGTAAGCAACACTCACGTTGCTCCAAAACTGCTTCTGGCTATAGCCAAATGGAGCTTCCTTCGTTCAACTCAGGAAGGTTGGTTTGAGTTTGGCACTTAGTTCCAATCACAATCTTTAAGCAGTAAACATGAAAAATGGGATGTAGCTTAGAATGACTCGGCAAATCTAAATGATAGGCCACCTATCCCACACGCTTGAGAATGGTATAAGGACCATAAAATTTGGACACCAGTTTCTGACAATGGTCAACCTTGAGGGAATTTTGCTTGTAAGTTTATAGTCGAAGAAACACCTGATCCCCTTCTGCAAATTCGCGTTCAGGGTGACCTTGATCTATTTGTTGCTTCATGCAATTCTAGGCCATGACCAAATTCTCTTTGAGGGTACAGAGAATAGCCTCTCGAACTGTAATCATTTGGTCTAGTGCCTAGACCTTCGAGACACTTGGTAAATATGAGAGAACTGAATGTGGATTTTGTCCATATATTGCTTCAAAAGGAGTCATGCGGGTAGTTGTATGGTATGAAGTGTTGTACCACCATTCATCTAGTGGAAACCATTGAGCCCATTGATTTTTATTTTCCGATGCAAAACACCTCAAATATGTTTCCAAACACTTGTTGACAACTTCAGTTTGACCATCGGTCTGGGGATGATAAGTTGTGTTGAGATGCAATTGGGTGCCTTGTAGCTTGAACAATTCTTGCCAAAATTTGTTGGTGAAAGTTGGGTCGTGATCAGAAGCAATAGAATGTGGCATGCCATGAAGATTGAAGACCTGATCCATGAAAAGGTGAGCCGCAGTGGATGTTGTAAATGGGTGTTGAAGAGCACAGAAATGAGCATACTTGCAAATGTGATAAACGACCACCATGATGACTCATTTATTGCCTAATTTAGGTAAGCCTACAATAAAACCCATAGATATATCCTGCCAAATAAAAGGTGGAATCGAAAGTGGTTGTAGTGTGCTAGGAGATTTGACTGCATTTCCCTTGTTGCGTTGACACACATCACATGCAGCCACAAAATTACGAACATCTTGTTTCATACCATCCCAGAAAAAAGAAATGTTTGACCCTGTCATAGGTTTTGGTAAACCCTGAGTGCCCAGCTGTGGGTGTAGCATGAAGCTCAGAAAGTACTATGGATTTAAGTTTTGACTGTTTACTTAAATACAAATGGCCTTTGTATCGAAGCTCATCATGGAGCCAAGAGTACCCTAGGGAAACTGGATAATTGGACTGTAATTGGTGTATCAGATGAAAACTTTTGGGATCGTGTAGCCATTCCTAGCGAATGGATTGGAACCAATCTAGTACAATGAAGGAGAGAGAAAAAAGGGACCCTTCATCTTCATATTTTCGGGAAAGTGCATCCACAACCACATTGTCTTTTCCTTTCTTGTAAATGATCTCATAATCATATCCAAAGAGCTTAGTCACCCATTTTTGTTGCTCTAGGGAGGAAATGCATTGTTCCAGAAAATACTTGAGGCTTTGATGATCTATCTTAATTTGGAAGCATTGCCCCAATAGATAAGGGCACCAAAGATCAACGACATGCAAAATAACCAACATTTCCTTTTCATAGATTGATTTTCCCAAATTTCGTTTAGACAGTTGTTTGCTGGTAAAGGCCAAAGGTTGACCCTCTTGCATAAGGACAACGCCAATTCCTTTTCTTGAAGCATCAAATTTTAGGACAAAGGTCTTTGTGAAATCAGAATGTGCCAGGACTAGAGTGGTGCACATGGCCATCTTCAAGTTTTGAAAATCCTAAGCAATTGTTGGAGTCCAGGTGAAAGAATTATTTTTAAGGGGTGCAGTGAGAGGGGCCGCAATATTTCCATAGTTCTTAACAAACTTGCGATAATAACCTGTTAAGCCCAGAAATCCATGAAAGATTTTGAGAGTCTTTGGGTGAGGCTAGTCTTGCATAGCTTCAATCTTTTTAGGATCCACCCTAACATCGTGCTTGCCAACAAGATGACCCAAGTATTCGACTTCTGAGGCGCCAAAAGCACATTTAGATTGTTTCAGGAAAAGTTGGTGCTGAGAAAGTAGATGGAGAACTCGAGCCACATGAGCAATATGGTATGTCCAGGTTTTCCTATAGATGAGGATATCATCAAAGAAAACTAAGACAAAATGACGGAGAAAAGGATGGAAGACATGATTCATGAGGCTTTGGAAAGTGGAGGGAGCATTACACAAACCAAAGGGCATGACCAAAAACTCATAGTGGCCCTCATGAGTCCTAAAGGCAGTCTTAGGAATGTATGCTTCTTTCATATGGATCTGCTGGCAGCCAGAACGAAGATGAAGTTTAGTAAAGAACTGGGCGCCACTCAATTCATCCAAGAGGTCATCAATGACAAGAATGGGAAATTTGTATTTAATGGTGAGTTTGTTGAGGGTGCGGAAATCAGGAAACATGCACCAAGAACCTTCTTTCTTCATGACCATGACCACCGGAGAAGAGTAGGGGCTTGTACTAGGGTGGATAACACCTGCGTTAAGCAGTTCTTGAACCATTTTCTCAATTTCATTTTTTTGGGAAAAGGGTGATGATAGGGATGGATATTGGGAGGAAGGCTTCCTGGGACAAGGGGAATGGAATGATCATGAACACCACGGGAAGGAGGGAGTCCCTGGGGAGTGGAAAAAACCACTTGATGTTTAGAGAGGATGGATTGGAGGTCTTGCGGCACAGAGGGTGTCTCAGTTTCTTGTATGGAATGGAGTTGGGAAATAACGCTCGAATGACCTTTTTTGAGCAGCTTTTCCATGTGATGGGAACTAATGATCTCAGGGGAACTAGCAATGATGCCTTGGAACTTATATTGCTATCCCTCGTGGTCGAATTGCATTGTTAATTCCTTAAAATCCATGAGAATGGGACCCAAATTCCTTAGCTGGTCTTCACCCAACATAATGTCACAATGCCTGTTGGAACAAGGGTAGACCCAGGGTTCAATGCTACAACAGTGCACCAACAAAACCCTAACTACCGGCCCTTTCAACAACACCTGTGAAGCAGATGAAGTCTCACCCAAGGTAGAGGTAGGGGTGGTTGCAAGACTCGGGTGTCTGCAACCTTAGTTGGGACACAGATCTATGATTATATCGCTTACAGAGTACTTAGCATCGATCATTCATCAATATTCAACCCTTATTATACTTCACAGATAGCACAGAGCATCACAGTATTCACTTAGATCTAAGGTATTTTAGCACTTAACAACAGTAAAGCAGATCAGATCCAGTAGATCAGCACTAAAAATCTTCATACATGTCAGATCTAACATTCACACACACATCTACGAAGCACAAAGCATAAGTAGATCCATCTAAATATATCAAATCACTTAGCAAAACAAGGAATAAACACATCAAGTCGAAGCACAAAGCATAACACACAGATTTACGTGGTTCACCCCCTCCCTGGGGCTACGTCCACCAACTCTTCTTCTTTATTAGCATCTTTAATCAGTTACAAGCACAGAGCCACCAAAACCCTTATTCGCATAGGATAGAAGATCTGTGCATCTCGCTAGATCCTTCTTCCTTGACTTACAACACAAATCCTTCTATATCTCCACACAGGGACTTTCACTAAGCTCTGCAGGCCTACATAGAATGCACAACACCTCGATCACACAGATCCCATCTTGGCACTTAGCCTATATCACATAGATACAATAATACTATATTATATGCCTAGATGTCTATTTATACATTACAAAAGTGGGCCTAAGCATGGGTGAACCCATGGGCCGACATCCCTTTCCCATTACATTGTCCCAAAACCCAAAAAAGGGCCCAAAAGTGGGCCGAGATCCTGTGATCTCTGCTTGATCTAGCGCTCCATCTTCGACAAGCTCTCGAAGTCCCAAAAATGGTCAAACATGACCAAGTAACTACAAAACTTGGTAAAGGGACAACAATGCTCCATGTCGAGAGAAAACATATGATATTTCAGGTGGTAGTCACCAATTTGGAGACGCACATTTTCACAATGCCCTCCACATCTCATGGACCTACCATTGGAAATCATGATTTGCAAATTATTGACTGCACGGATATAGCAATTAGTTTCTTGGGCAATGCGGTGATGAATAAAATTATGGGTGCTTCCACTATCAACAAGAATGATGACCTTCTTATGCTTGATGTAGTCAATTAGTTTGAGGGCTTGGGGAGCAGAGAAGTTAGTGAGAGAATTTAGGGAAATGATCAGTTCTACTTCGAGAGAGTCCGAGGGAGGGGAAATATCGGTGGGTTCAGGTGACTCAGACACAAGGGGAGCTTCAATATCTTCTTTCGAAACATCCTCTGAGATGGCCATAAAAATATTTTGTTCCTTACACTTATGTTCCGAAAAATATTTTTCATCACAATTATAACAAAGGCCTTTGAGTTGGCGTTCAGCCATTTTGGCCCTGGTCAATTTTTGGATCTTTAGTGGAGTAGAAGAAGGAGTGGGATTTACTGGTTTCGTGTGAGGAATAAAGGACGGTTTCCGGTTTTGAGAAGAGACAACTTGTTGTGCTTCCTTAGCTCGTTTAGTAGCCTCCACCCAACTCTGAGGCCGATCCATGAGGACATGGGCAAGAATCTCATCCCTGAGGCCACTAATAAAACATTCTCGTAAAAAAGCATCAGACATGCCCTCTGTATGAAAAGTCAATCGCTCAAAAGTAGCTATAAAGTCTTCCACTATGCCATGTTGTTTCAACTTTTTCAAATGGCCTAAATGGTTGGTGTCAGTGTCAAAGTGTTCATAAAGCTCTGCCACAAAGTGTGTCCAAGCAACATACCCTTGACAGGTAGTTTTTCTCCATTGCCACCATTGCCAATGTTCTTGATCTAGATGGAGAACATCATACCAAAGTTTGGCCAAGTCATCTGTAATGTCATACAAAGATAAATAATGTTCTATTTGAGTTACCCAGCCAGTGAGATTCGATCCATCAAATTCGGTCACATCCACCCGTGGAAGGTGTGGGTCATTCTGAAAGTGATGGGGCTGAAAATTATGGGAATGAGATGGAGTTTCAGCTTCGATATGCAAAGGTGGGTCAGGTAAAGAGGGATTTGTAGGGATATGCAACTTGGTGCAGATCATTGAAGCGACAGATTCAAGTTGGGTAGTCATGTCTTGTTTGAGGTCTTCTTTGAGTTCCATGATTGAGGCGGTGATGGAGGAATGCATATTTTTATTGATGGTGGCAATATTCGCACTGAGTTGTCTCACTTCTTGTTGGGTCTTTGTGAAATTAGATTGCAAGGTATTGAAGCAAGCTTCAAATTCTTGGCTACGGGTATGGACCATGATGACGAGGGAACCGAAAAGGGGCGGGTGCGGTCAAAAAAATTTCTGGTTTTTTTTTTTTTTTTTACACCTACAAAGTTATACTCTGGTCTGAAGAATACCACAGTGATGAAATGCCAAAATGCTTAACCAATAAAAAATGTGTAGTAATTTGGAAACTCGAACACAGTTGTGCGGCAATAGATCTTATCTGTTTTATTTTTTGTTTCCATCCCCAAGCGTTAGGTATTCAAGGGTTCTACAGACAAGGGTTTTCCCTGTGCTATACCTCTCTGATATATGTGCAAGTTCCAACAGTAGTACTGGGCCCAATATCTCAGGGCATCAACTAAGGAGGCTAGACCGTGCCCTTAGTTGTACTACCCGACTACCCAGGTACTAGAGAGTATCTTCCCGAGTGTTGTTCTCGATGGCACTATAGTAGTCGGGTGGTCGATCAGTTTATCTAAAGAGGGCTTCGGGAAATCTAGGTCGATATGTATACAGGTGTTGTCTGGTGCGCTACCACTCGAAGGGGTACCAACAAGGATTACAATGGTGGCCAACAGATGTGCGCTTAAGTACCACTTGTATTTCCTACGTGTATGAATCCCTCAACTATGGGTTTATGCGTGTAACGACAGATCTTTGTAGCTTAGAGACGTCAGAATAAGTCTCTACCCTAAAAAAAATTAACCCACAATTTTCTGCTGAGGAAACTGCTATGATACCACTTGTAATATTCCAGATATAAAAACTATGCAAAACAGAAATAAAATGTTGGAAATGGAAAATAAACAACAATATAACCATAACAACACCACTATAATACCAAAATGATATCAAAATAACACCAGAAAGAGCACTTTGATTACTGAGAGCAATGTTCACTTGCCTCTTCGAGGGGGCAACCTCTAGCAGAGTAGAGATTTATTAAAATAATATCCAAGACAATAGTTCTCATACCCTCGACTCCTATTTATACTAAATATGTCTATCAAAATAACCATCTAGAGGAAGATCCTTCTAGAAGTGGAAGCTTCTATTAGGTCTTCTTACATTCGACTTATTCTTTCTTATTGCTAGGCCTTATTAATATTGACCTTTGTTACATCAAAATATATTATTCTACCTACATGAGGGGTTAGGTCCCTAACATAATGAGATAGAAGAAATTGAGCACGAGAAGAAGAGATAAGAGAAGAATCCCCAAGAATAGACACAAAGACACCCTCAAGAATAACTCAAAAGAATCATCCTGAAGAATTGATTATGGAAATAAAATCAATGGAGTGCAGACAAGAAGAATTGTTGTATCAAATAGAAATAGTACTTTTGTCACATATTTAGCCCATCTTAATCAAAGAGGCATGCAAAGATGAGAATTGGGTCAATGCTATGAATGAAGAATTGGACAAGATTGAAAACAATCAAACTTGGGAACTGGTTCCAAGACCAAAAAATAAGAATGCCATTGGAACTAAATGGGTGTATAAAAACAAAGTGAATGAGAATGGGCAAGTAATCAGGAACAAAGCCAGATTGGCATGTATTGGCCCTTGACCAAGTTTTGGGAGATTCTTGGTCATGTCAACCTATCTTAGGACTTCGACAACCTGTCGAAGGAGGAGCGCAAGACGAAGCGGAGATTGTGGGATCTCGGCCCACTTTTGGGTCCTTTTTGGGTTTTTGGGAATATGTAATGGGAATGGGATGTCAACCCATGGGTTTACCCATGTTTAGGTCTATTTTGTATGTATAAGTAGAAGGATATGCAATGTAAGAAATAAATTGAATAGTGCATCTACTTGATGTGAATGTATGCTTAGTGCGAGTAGAGTCCGTAAGTGCATTGTGCGTGACTGTAAGAGACTTGTAGAGATAAGTGCAGGTCCTTGTAGCATATTGTGGAGGGCTTAGTGCTGTAACACAAGGAAGAAGGATCTAGCGAGCTGTGCAGATCTTATGTTCTATGCAGAGTAAGGGTTTTTATGGCTTTGTGATTGTAACCGATTGACTAAAGACAATAAAGAAGAAGAGTTG
Source organism: Picea engelmannii (assembly GCA_009831015.1). NCBI lineage: Eukaryota > Viridiplantae > Streptophyta > Pinopsida > Pinales > Pinaceae > Picea > Picea engelmannii. The sequence continues at coordinate 1,270,731 of ML780633.1, forward strand.
GTGGATGTAGCCCCGGGGTGGGGGTGGGGGTGAACCACGTAAACGTTGTGTTGTCTTGATTTGTGCTTGTCTTAATGTGTTTATGTATTCTTTTGTTAAGTGCTTTAAGATGATTAGATAGATCTACTTATGCTTAGTGCTAATGATGTATGAGAATGTTAGATCTAATCTACATGAATGTGATGAGTGTCGATCTGCTAGATCTGACCTATCAATTGATGCTAAGTGCTTAAATATATTAGATCGGTATGAATGTTGTGAAGCTCTGTTTTATCAACGAAGTGGTTATTGATTGCATATTGTGGAACTAACGGTGCTAAGTTCCCTATTAAATTTGTATAGTCACAGATATGTGTCCCAACTAAGGTTGCAGACTCTTGAGTCCTACAACCACCCCTGCCTCTACCTCGGGTGAGACTTCATCTGCTTCGCAGGTGTTTCCAAAAGGGCCAGTAGTTAGGGTTTTGTTGGTGCGTTGTTGTAGCATTGAACCCTGGGTCTCTCCCTTGTGCCAACAAATGGTTCCGTTGTCGGGACCGAAACTGTGATTGTTTGGAACTGAAGTAAAGAAAAGAGAATCTATGTGCATAGATCTACTACTGAAATGTGCAATATCGGACTGAAACTGTGATTGCTGGGAACTGAGGAAGAATAAACTTTGTGCAAAGATTCGATCTGAAAGTGTGAAAGCTCTGTGCATAGATCTGTTGCCCTAGTGCACAACATTTTACTTGACCTATGAAGCTTTGTGCCAAGATGAAGGTCAGATTTGAAGAAAAGAGGTAAGATCTATAAGCTATGTGCCCTGATAAAGGTAAAGATAGTAGAAAAATTCTACATTTGAAAGCTTTGTGCTCTGTAAAAGTAAGATAAGTGAATTTTTTTGTTTCTAGAGTATGGATCTAGGTATGTTTGATAGATTTTGTCCTAGCTTAAAAAATAGGGCATTAATAGATAAAAGAAGGTTTGATATGAATAGATCTGATAAGAATAGTGAAAGATATATTATACCTATACATAGAAAGAATGTTTGGACTAAAAAATGGATGCAGGATTCTAGAAAGAATTTGTTGCAGGTTAACTCCTATGATCCTAGCGCGCAGTACAGGAGAAGCTAGGGATCATTTAAAAGAAAGAGAGGATTAACCCTCTGTTACAATTGCAGAAAACTGGGACATCTTGCTAAAGAATGTCCTGGGAGAAGGCCTAGTTGTCTTTGCTGCAAAGATATGGACCATGAAGTGTTGGATTGCCCCAGAATGATTGGTAAGCTTGAAGGAATGAATTTGAATCAAGAAAATCCTAAGGCAGATCCATAGGCTAGAGCAAAACCCCAGGAAGAATCAGAGAAATTATTGCTACAGATGAGAGAAACCTTGAATGACCACCGACATATTAGATTATCATAGATCTTTAAAGACAAGGAACGCCTTGAAGCAAGAATAGGAGACTTTGACATTGACTGTGTTCTAGATGAGGAAACACAGATGAATATCATGACAGAGAGAACTTGGAAAGATATAGGAAGGCCTGCTATGATTCCTTCATTAGGAGGACTAGGGTTATTCAGAGGAAAACTAGTAAACCTGTGTGGGAGGCTCGCTCAGATACCTATGAATGCAAATGGAACTTTGACAGAAGAAGATTTTGAGATTATCCAATTTATTGAGGAAAGCGCCCCGTTTACCATGTTAATAGGAAAACCTTGGATTGTTTAGGATCAAGCCAAACGAAAGGAAGAGTAAGAAATCTTGGAGCAGAAGAAACGGGAATTAAAAGATTTCATGACTAGAAGGATCACATACTTGATTGAAGAACAAGAGCACATATCAAAGTTATTTGACACTAGAGACCCTGATGTCGAAGCTGCAAGAACACTAGAAGACCCACAGAAGACCGAAGCACTTACTCCAGATAAAGAAGAAGTATTATCCTGGAACCCTAGGGAAGAATCTCAGTAGCGCGCAGTGACTATGTCCAAAGACGATAAGGATCAGAATGGAAAAAGGGATACCAAGATAAAGCTCATTGGGAGGAAGGCTAGGAAGCTAGGTAAGAAGAGAGCTAAGTTTGAAAATTTATAGAAGGTTCCAGAAGGAACTTCACAGACATAAAATTTACAGAATTGGAGCTTCGTTGGGATATCAGAACAACGACACACAACACTTCACCATGGTGAAGAAATATAGTCATTGGGACCAATATATCCATTCGACTGCCGCTACGAACGGGTCGGAAAGCATTTATATCTCAACACCAGACCATTGGACCATGCCATCATGGACAGAACAAGAGTTAATGAGGCTTGATACCCGTTACAAGTGAATCGTTGCCGAGTTGCCTACTTATCCCGTCACACCATGCATGGAGAACACTTTTGATAACTAAGAGTTTGAGCCCGCAGACTAAGTGAATTGTGTACAGTAATCATTGTGTTATTGTTGTTTATTCTAGTGTCATATCTAAGTTCATCGTGACCTCGATAATTTTAATTCCGAGCGCGTATGTCCGATGAGCTCACCGCAGTTGAAGAATCAATAATGGAAGTTCTCCTTGACTTGATGACTGAAAGAGTCATGTCGGAGAGAGGAGTGTCTACAGGTGTACAAGCATCTTCGACGAGAGGACTATCGGCCTCTTCGTCCACTACTCGAGCTGGTCCATTCTAGCTAGTAGATGAAAATCGAACTAAGCATAGGGATGATCTCGTGAATGCTAAGTTAATCTTGAGTATACTACCCACCTATCTACCCCCTTTGAGTGGGACAATAAATTGAGATAGTGTGCCCAGAGATTTTGAGTACGCCTTGGTCACTGCGTACCTCCTGAAGGGGATACATGCAGTTTGCACCGACCAAGATAAAATTGCAGCGTTGAATTTTAGTGACTTCAACTTCGGCAACAGGAAGGTATATAGCATGCTCGCCCCACATAAGTATCTGACCAGAAAAAAAGGAAAGAATTCAAAGATAATTCCTCAATCATGGACCCATAACCTCGCACAGTCCACATTGCTCAACGTTATGAAGATCCTGCACTTTGGAAGGCACCAAGAAGTGAATGCATGCGTCAAATTGTTGTTGTCCTGTTATCATGGAGGTTATTTGTGGTTAAACCGTCGTATCACAGTGGATCTGACATTGATCAACCAGATCACAGGGCTGAGCATGCAAGGCCTTGACCCACAAAATTTCTACCCCGGAAAGACCATGGATCGCGCTTTAGCTCAAAGGATAAAAAAAACTTGTGGAGACGTTGAGAAGGGCACGTGAGGCTACAAGGTAGCTTCTATCCAAAGTAGCGCAGTGCGCCTCGCCTACCAATTGATCACAGGAAAGTTGGTGCAAAAGAATAGACCGACCCAAGTCACTGGGTTCATAGTCGACCTCACAGGGAAGTGTGCAAAAGGACTTTAGATGAATTGGGTGCAGTACCTGGTAAACCAGTTGGAACTGGACTACAAGGAAGCCCAAGATCAAGGATATGAATTCCACTTCAGTTGGTTATTGATCCTGATCGCTTTCATTTCATGGGAGATGCTAGAAGGTGCGACCTTCCTAGACATTGAGACATTTGAACCTCTGGCCACGAAGTTCAGTACATTGTGGTACTCGAACGACATGAATAAACAGTGGTAGTAAAATGCCATGTTCCATATGTATTACAACCAGTTGAAGGTAGCCATCCAGTCCGAGCCTCGTATGACCCTAAATACCCTCCACAGGTTTTGTCCCTTAATGAAATTCAGCATGGACCGCCATTTTATTTACATCACAATGCGCGCAGATGGACATAAAAAATAGTTGCAATCATACTACAAGCTGACGGAGGATGAATTGGAAGAAATGACAAAGGAATGGTCAGCGGACCACCTCATTCCAGCAGACCCTACGGAGATATTTGATATTGACAGTCCAGAAACAACGCATGATACACCTAGACCTAGCAAGACAAAGAAAAATGAAAAATCCCAAGACGTAAACAATACCTCAGCCAAGACTGCTTCCATCTCACCTAAGAAAGGAGGTGATGGCGAAGAGATAGATGGCACAGAACTTGAACAGAAGAAAGGCGAGGTTACACTGCCTAGAGACGAGGAGGACCCCTCAAAGAAAAGGAAGGTTTCCCCACTGAAACCCTCATCCTGGAAGAAAGTGAAAGCAACCAGGACCAAATTTGAGACTACCCTCACATCAAATGACTTTGATTTTATTGTAGCAGCCCTGAATGATGCTTCGCTGGAGATAGAAGGGAAGCAAGAAGCTAAGTAGGAGGAGGTGTTCCATCAAATTAAGGATGAGCTCCAGGGAGTGTAGCAGGAATTATAGTTCAGTCACGCAGTCTCCATTGCGCCTCTATTAGCAGGAACACCAGAACTAGGAGATGAGCCATCTCAACTCCACCGAATCGTTGATACAGTCGAAGCTCGCCTTTGACGAGCTCAGGAAGAGATAGCACAAGCCACCAGGATTTGGTGCAAGTATAGAAAGACCTTGAAGAGAAACGCAGTGCTACAGAATGGGAAAATCTTGCTCTGCAAGTGAAGTGGGATGAAGAAAAAGCACAGTTACAGCAAAGTAAGGAACAATTGCTCACCGAGCAACTCGAAGTAAAGGAAATGGTTCACAGATCACTTCGCTCTGTGACAATTGTAGAAGTAAAGAATGAAGAGTGAGTTCCACAGTAGGTGGAGCAACTTGAAGAGGTAATCGAGCAGCTCTAATAGCGCATAGCAAACTTGGAGCTCCACACTGTGCCTGAGACCCCTCAAGATGTAAGAGACCTAAGGGAAGCAACTGCCCACAACACAATTTACAGATTAAAAGCTCTTGCCTTGGAGTGCAAACAGTTGAGTAATTGGAGCACCCAGACATATGAAAACCTCACCGAGAACCCAGATTTACAGGCATTGGAGTCGCATCTCAAGGAAGCAAAACAGCACGTAGACACACTACAAGAACAGTTAAAGGCTCTGTCAGTCGTGGAAAGAATGAAGTGGTCTCAGAAGCAACACACTACCCAGTAGCAAATCCATATGATTCAAAGTAGAGTGATGGAAGTTACTCAATGACTTCAACCAGTACATGATAAGGTTTGCCAGTTATTCATGGAGGTTTAAAGTCGAGGAGCAGAGCTAGAACAGGTTGTCATCACATCAGAACAATGCCTATAAGGGCCTGTAAACGACACAGTGATCCAAGAGTTCACCGAGCAAGAGGTTGTAGAACAGTAGCAGGTCGAAGCAGCTCGAGACAACCTCGAGGCATTCGAAGCAGAACTGGTCAGATCAAAGTGACTCGGGACGAGTCATAGGTGAGTGTTGGGGACCTGTTGGCCCTTGACCAGGTTTTGGGAGATTCTTGGTCATGTCGACCTATCTTGGGACTTTGACAGCCTATCGAAGGAGGAGCATAAGATGAATCAGATATTGCAGGATCTTGGCCCATGTTTGGGTCCTTTTTAGGTTTTTGGGAATATGTAACGGGAATGGGATGTCGGCCCATGGGTTTACCCATGTTTAGGCCTATTTTGTATGTATAAATAGAAGGATAGGCAATGTAAGAAATAAGTTGAATAGTGCATCTACGTGATGTGAATGTATGCTTAGTGCAAGTAGAGTTTGTAAGTGCTTTATGCATGACTGTAAGAGATTTGCAGAGCTAAGTGCAGGTCCTTGTAGCAGATTGTGTTGGGCTTAGTTTTGTAACACAAGGAAGAAGGATCTAGCAAGTTGCGCAGATCTTCTTTCCTGTGCGGAGTAAGGGTTTTGATGGCTTTGTGCTTGTAACTGATTGACTGAAGACAATAAAGAAGAAGATTTGGTGAACGTAGCCCCAGGGTGGGGGTGAGCCACATAAACATTTTGTTGTCTTGCTTTGTCCTTGTCTTAATGTGTTTATGTCTGCTTTTGCTAAGTGCTTTAAGATGTTTAGATAGATTTTCTTATGCTTAGTGATAATGATGTATGAGAATGTTATATCTGATCTATATGAATGTGATGAGTGTCGATCTACTAGATCTGGCCTATCAATTGATGCTAAGTGCTTAAATATATTAGATCAGTATGAATGTTGTGAAGCTTTGTTTTATCAGCGAAGTGGTTATTGATTGCATATTGTGGAACTGACGGTGCTAACTTCTCTATTAAGTTGTATAATCATAGATATGTGTCCCAGCTAAGGTTGCAGACACTTGAGTCTTGCAACCACCCCTGCCTCTACCTCGGGTGAGACTTCATCTACTTTGTAGGTGTTGCCGAAAGGGTCGGTAGTTAGGGTTTTGTTGGTGCATTGTTGTAGTGTTAAACCCTGTCTGCCCCTTGTGCCAACAGTATGTCAAGGGTATGCTCAGGCTGAAGGAGTAGACTTTGAAGAAACCTTTTCACCTATGGCTAGATTAGAGGCAATTAGGATGTTCTTAGCCTTTTCCATCTATAAAAAATTGAAAGTGTACCAGATGGATGTCAAGTCAACATTTCTCAATGGAAATTTAGAAGAGGAAATCTATATTGAGCAACCAGAAGGATTTCAAATAACCAACAAAGGATACTATGTCTGTAAACTATAGAAAGCACTCTATGGTATAAAACAAGCACCGAGAGCATGGTATGCAAGGCTAGATTCTTATTTACAAGCACAAGGCCTCAAAAGAGGATCAACAGACAACAATCTTTATTGTAAAATTGTTGGTGATAGTATGATTATTATGTAAGTATATGTTGATGATATTATATTTGGCAGTGATGATGAAAAAATGAGTAAGGAATTTGTTAGGAGGATGCAACAAGAATTTGAGATGTCCTTTATGAGGAGTCATTCATTTATGACAGAAAAAGTATGATTGCAGAAGGAGTTACCTGAGTTCAGATTCTGGTCAGTAGCATACAGACATATAGAGATTTACCATAAGGGGAGAAAGCCTTTGCCATTGATGTCAAAGAGGAAGAGTTACTTCATAAAGAAAATAATCATCACAAGGGGGAGTTTGTATGAAGTTAGATTGTTTCCCTCAATGACAAAGGGGGATATTATTGGACATATTGTCATTGATGTCAATAGTCGATGATGCACATGAAGATCAGAAGGGAAAGCATAGTGCAGAAACGTGATCGGGATTGAAATCCCCATAGAACAAACCAGGACCATTGGATACATAAGCACTAGATCAAGGGCAGGGATTGATTGTGGAGCACGAAGGGAGAATTAAAATACACACTATTTCCAATTCCCCAATTAGTCTAGATCGCCATATCTCATTGACTCAAAGATCAACGACTATGGTTGATCCACCAAATGATCAGATTAAGTCGTGACCATTGGATACGCAAGTGATAGATCAAGGGTAGGGATTGATTGCAGAGCGCAAAGGGAGAATTAAACTACACATTATTTCCAATCCCGCAATTAGTCTAGACTGTCAAATCTCATCGATTCAAAGATCGACAACTGTGGTCAATCCACCAACAATCACACAACTTCAATTGCAGAGTTTGGGCGACGAACTAAAACACACACAAGTTACGGTTCCGCAATCCACATCGACCATTAGATCAAGTTAAGTGGAAGGATAGGATAAGAAAAGACGAATACTGAATCCCCAAAGTCTCGAAGTAAATGAGGATCGTCTGATCTATTCAGAGCGCGCCAAGGTAGCAATGGTCAACTTTGGCGCTAACCACTTTGGGAGAAAAGGGTTAGAATGAGTAAGATCACCTGAAGGCCAAAGTCCCGAAGTAAATGTGGACCATCCGATATGAAGAACACTTCGGGAGATATCAGGATCGTCAGATCATGTTTAGTGGAAGGACAGAGTAACCCACAACTGTCCTGAAATAGACGCAAGTCGTCTGATCTTAGGAAACACTTCGGGAGATATCCTGACCATCATATCGAGTAAAGTAGAAGGATAGGATAAGAAAGGGCAAAGGCCCGAGATCCCAAATATCCAAATTCTCGACAGTCGTTGGATCGTGTTAAGCCTTTTCGGGTTAAAGAATGACCATTGGCTGAAGTCAAGTTACTCAAGGTTTACACTTTGGGGAATCTCACTTCGAGAGAATTGGGAAGTGGAGAAATTGAATTACCTGAAGTCCTAAAGGACGAAGTCCCAAATTGGACATGAGTCGTCTAATCAGAGGAACACTTCAAGAAGTATCCTGACCATTAGATCAAGGAGAAGAACATGTGCCACATGAATAGATATACGTCAGCAAGGACACATGGTGTAATCAGATGATGACAAGTGTCAAGGTCTCATAGGTGCTTTAGGCATATGTAAGCCACAAATCTAAGTGACATGTGGCAGCCACTCAGTTAGTTCCACATCAACAAGTGATGTCAGCAATTTACGTCACTCCAAGAGTTTTCACTTCGGGAGTTTCACCACCAGCAAACACCCGAATTCCTAAAGGCCAAAGTCCCAAAGTGGACATGAGTCATCCAATCTGAAGAATACTTCGGGATCGTTCTCGGTCATTGATCAAGTACAATGGAAGGATAGCGTAAGTGGAAGTGTCAACCGACAACAAAAGGTCTCCACTGCTTTATGACTTTTTCGATAAGTGATCACTCCGGAGGAAATTGGAGCAGTGATTATCCGAACTCCTGAAGCCCCGAACTCCCAAAATAAATGTGAACCATTCACTCTCCTGTAGATTAAGTCATGATCGTCGATTTGTTTGAAACCTCTGGACAAAGCCAAGATCGTCCGACTAACGAAAGAATGAATGTTGATCGTCCGATCTGTTTCGATGGAATCTGATTTGGGAGATTTTAAAGGTTGCAAATGCCTGACATCCCAAAGGATGAAGTACCGAAGAACATGGTCCCGACACTAGACATATGGGGGCTAAAAGGAAAAGGGAGAAAGAAGAGACAGTGCTTAAGTTAATAAGCATGTGGTTCTACGCCTGTGGTCACATGTAAATGGGTTGAAGGAAGCACCTCTGCAGAACTCAGTTTCTGCAATATTTGCAGAGATATGGAATCAAGTTAAAAAGAAATTGATCCATGCATGTGATCGATTTATGAAAAAAAGGTCAGATGGTTGTTAAAATGATGTGTGGTTATGAAAAGTCATGTTAATGACTGTGTTACTTAAAACAAGGGTTATGTAATATTAAATGAACATACATGTTGTTTATGAAGAGTTGTGTTCAAAAGTTTAAAGGCTTATAAATATGATGAGATGTGAATTAGAAAGTCTATCTGTTAATGTCTTATTGAAAATCAAGAACAAAAGGAGACATAGCAGCAGTTATGCAATACAGTGTTTAATATAGAAGACCATTATTGGACTACATATCCTATTTCCAGATTGATGAAATTAAAGGTGGTTGGAAGGTGCAAGGGCAAGTTGGAGCTTGCAAGGGAGTAGGTGCTTCCTTTTGAATTGTAGCTGACTAAATAAGGGGTTGTAACCTCCTACCAGTTGGAGCTGGTGAACAAGGGTGTGGGTGCATCATGATTAGTGGGTGTTGATCTAAAGAGGAAGAACATCTTCCTTCTATTGTAACTTGTAAAACATAATTTTGCAATTAATAGAAAAGTGTTTGTGGTTTTCCCAATTGGGTTCCACAATAAAATATTGTGTTCAAATTTTGTTTGCAATGACAAAAGTAAAAATATGATCAAATTATTGTGTCATTGATTCNCCCCCCCCCCCCTCTTAGTGATAGGATCTGATCCTTTATGATATCAATCCATGGAGGTTATACATGCATTTGCAATGTACTTCATGTTATTTGCTTCAACCAATATGTGGGGATTATGAAATTCTTCTAGGGTTGACATCAATGACAACCAATTTTCAACATTCACCCCAGGATCATTGAAAATGAGATTAAAATGTTTGAATATGTGAAACTAGTTCAACATAAATTATGACCTATAAACCCTAGGAAGGCTACTTCCATCAAGGCAGAGGTAGAGAAACTGCTTAAAGCTGGCTTCATTTACAGGATTCTTGTATCTAAGTGGGTGTCTAACCTCATACATGTTGACAAGAAATAAGGGACCATTTTCATAACCATGGATTTTTTATATTTGAACAAGGATTGTCCAAAAGAAAACTACCCTACCCCTTTCATTGATCAGATTATTGATGAGTGAAAACAAAGTTACTGACATAACGAGAACTGTGACATCAAAATGAGAACTCTAGCCCAAAATATCATATTTTCGGGTAAAAAAAAACAAAACTCAACCCCCAAATCAAAAGGTGGTGCTACTGGTAGCACTTATTTTTGGAGGTGGCTAAAATTGCGACTTGTTTGAATATTTACCCTTGACATTATGAACAGAACCCTGAAAGAAGCCTGAAATTGACCCTCGAATCGAAAAGTGATGCTACCAGTAGCACCACTTTTGTTTTGAGTTAAAATTGTGACCTAATTGAAACTGTGGCCTTAACCACTGGCACCACTTTTTTTTTGAGTTAAAATTTGACTTAATTGAAATTCTGGCCTTGACCACTGACACCACTTTTTTTTTAGTTAAAACTATGAACTAATTGAAACCGTGGCCTTTACCACTAGCACCACTTTTTTTTTACTTAAAACTATGACATAATTGACACTATAGCCTTGAGTTCAAGCTATTTTTTTGTTCCTCTATGTTTTTCACAGACAATCCCCTTTTCTTCCCGATCCGAACTCTCTCGAGTTATTTTCTTATCTTTCTATCTATCCTCCTTCCATCTGACCTCATGTGCTTTTCTTGCATGCATGACTTGGGAAGGTTCTTACCTGTCCTTCTATGTCTTCCGTCACAAGAAAACTCATGGGTCAATCCTAGGGACCCATGGTGATCTTTTCTACTATCCTCTAGCTGACAGCTTCCTATCCCTTCTGACATCCCTCCATACTTCCATTCATTGAGGTGGTTTGTTGTTCAACTACCAACCTCCCTCATTATTGATTTGACTTGAAATCAGGGCTAAGGGAATTAATATGAATAAGGCTTGAGGTCCTTTAGTTTATTAGGGACTCCTCTCATTCCACTAGTGATATCATGGCCATTACTTTAAGGCTTCACCCCACAGTGAGTTTTGGCATTTACAATTAAACAATAACACATTTGTAATATTTACATGTCGTTTCATGGCAATCACTAATCGTGATTACTTACATGTATTCAGGGTTTAGAGAGGGGGTGTTACAATCCCCTCCCCCTTCAAAGGAACATTGTCCTCGGTGTTCTTTACTTCTCAGCAACATTGTTACGAGGAAAAACTCTCTATGGCTTGGGGTAAGACCACAACAGACATAAGGACACCCAGAAATCAACTCTAATCTCAAGTGTTGTAACAATATTGAAATTTTGGCTTTCGGTAACTTAGGAGAGAAAACATTTATAGTGTTTAACTACTGAAAGTGTAGATATGAGAAAACGACCATATATCTGTCACATGCATCACTGAATGTTCTCTACCTGTCATCTTCAGTCAAATAACGCAAAAATTGGCCCCAAATGCCAAAGCAGTATAACAGTCACAAGCCAACTCACGAAAAATCCAAAGACAGGGTTCACATGAGAATCAAAGAAATTTACCATATGTTCGAGCGTTGAGTCACAAGGAGAATGAATGGAAGCATTAGCAGTGGAACGACCGCATGCACCGAGCATTAAGCCACATGGAGAAAAATCTCACGAGTCTAAGTTTTTCTTTTAGTCCTTGAGGATTTGGCCGATGTAGATATTTTAATAACTACAACCCCGATCCCCGAATTCACAAAAGCATTAAAGGATAAGTCGGGTCAAATAAAGATTAAGAAAGATTAACGTTAATAAATATCATCACAATTTCGCGATTCGGGATTTCTCACATCAAGTATTATCAAAGTCACAACACTTGAATTCATGAAAGGTTAAATATTAATTGCTAATCGTGATTAATTAAGAGATTAAAACAAATGATTATCGTCTAATTAATCCCATCGCGAATTCACGATTCGGGATTACTTTCATGTCATAACTCTTGAGGACATGATACCCGAAACCCGAAGGCCTGAAAGAGTGCAATGTAAAATCTGAAATCTATTTTGGGGATTTGGCCATCATGGATTTGGCCGACGTGGATATTTTAATAACCACTACTTTGTTTCCCCGAATCCCGAAAACCTGAAATTGGGACTCCAATCATATGCAAAACTGCTTTAGAAAAACGCAATTTTCTCAGTCGTGGAGAGGTCGTTTTTTACGTTCGAATATTTTATCGGCATATAAAAACCCTAAGATATCTAATGGTGTTTTCATAATTTCATTTAGATCTTGGTAAGGCAGTCAAAAGTCCCCCTCAATATGAGGTTTGTTTTCAAAAATGTGGCATTTTTTACTGTGTTGAGTCATCATTTTCAAATGAGGATTCTGAGCGACTAGAGTATCATTTTGAGAAACAGTTGGAGGATTTTGTGACTAACACATCAGAGATCATTACAATATTTCAGTTTTCCTACAGGTGTCACAGATTGGGGGAATCGAATCCATCTCCGAGCCCTAATTTTTGGATTTCATATTTTCCTATTTTGACACATGTTTGTTAAATGCAGATTTGGGGAAAATGAAAAGGGGTCTCAGGTAACTGAGAGAGGTTTTTGATCAGAATAAACATATGCACAAAATCCTCTTTCAGTTTATACCTGGTTGTTGCGATTCGAGAGATACAGAGCCATAACCGCAACCCTAGTTTTCGGCAGTTTGGCCCATTTTCTATGGTAGAAAGTTTCAAGAATTGGTTGTCACTGTTGTTATCTTTTAGATTAGAGAGGATTTTGACCTCAATAAATATATGAGGCATATTTGTAAAAAGAAGAAAGGGGGAGTAGTACTCTTGGGACTGTAATCTTTTTCTTTCATGTTTAATATAAGAGTGCAGAGTCGTTTTTTATCTACAGCAGAGATTCTTGTGATTTTGTTTGCAGAGAATGTCTTCTTGTTTCAACCTCGCATCATTTCACTTGGTTTTATTTCCATTTTCTTCCCTATTTGTGACTGTGTTTGTAATGGAATTCATCTATTTGTTAGATTCTCTATTGCAGGACATGCTATAGGTTGTTTCTTGTAGAGATCTGAAGGTTCAGAATTCATCCTTGGATAGATGCTTTGTCTCAACCATCTCTTTCTACCGATTTATGCTTGGAATTCACTCATTGCTAAGTGCTCCTTGCATTTTCATATGTTTTCTCTCTATTTTATTGCCATACTTTTATAAATCCTTCTCTCTGTAATCATCTTCTACCTTGCCTCTGTTCTATGGATTTCCATCGCCAAAACACTCTTATTATTTGCTTGATCATTTGACTTCATTCCCAATGGACTACCTCCTGGTCCAACCCACCAACCCTAAAAACCCAAAACTTTATGTTACCCACAGATCTGCCCACTCTTAATCTTATTGAATATCCTATTGTGACATATTTTCGAGAGATCCCTCTCGGGTTGGAAGGGGCAGTTTCCAATCAAAAGTGGTTCGAGGTTATCTCGGAATTTACTTGCATGCAACCCAAGTCAAGTCCGAGTGATAAAATTTATTTCATTTAAAATGTGCTAAGTCTTGGCTCTATTATAGCATAGAACCAACTCTTGCGACAACATTTTCTGGCGCCGTTGTCGAGGATGGAGGAAAGAAGTTATCTTCCCTGGGATACGAAAAAAATTTCAGATCTATTTCTTGATGGTGAACAAGGGATAGGCATTCAAATGGTTGTGATCAGTCACCTGGCGACTCCTTGGTTCGAAGACTCTACATGATTCACTAGCGACTCCATTGGTCTCAAAATGTCGGATTTGTTCGCCGCTCGGATTGCTGCAAGGTTTTCTCCTCTGGACTTTGCAAATGTTTATGGTTTTCCAAACACTGTTCTAGACATTAAAGTTTGGGAAGGTGTCCTTCCTAAATTTGTAAAATATGCGGACGACAATCCCGCCCAACACTTGTTTGAATTCCACAAGCTCATGGACTAATTAAATATACATCATGAAGATGTCCTCGTGAAACTGTTTATGTTTTCATTGGAAAGAGATGCTAGACTCTGGTATAAATATTTAACCCATTCCAGTATTCCTTCAGTGAATTATTTTCACATAATTTTTCATCAACATTGTAAAAGAATATATTTAGCTGAAATACTTTTTGAAGATTGTTGTAATATAAAATTCATAAGACAAACAAATCAAACACATCTTCTTGAAAAGGAGGAAGGAATATCAGAAATTTCTCAAGTTGATGAAGATAATCAGTATGAAGAAGAGTTGGCTGATAACAAAGTAGGATATGATAGCTCTTGTGATCACATTCAAGAAGAAGATATTCAGCATCATGGTCAACATGCATAAGAGAAAGAAAACAATAGTTGCTTGATCCAGAAATTGCATAGACCACCTCCTCCTTTAACAGAAGAAGAGATAGATCTTCTCCTGAACATTCATGTTGCAACCCTTGCTTACATAGATTTTCAACATTCATGGAGTCCTAAACATGTGAGTGAAACTTCTTCTATTACTGAAAATGAAAATCTAAGTTTAAATGATGGCATCCATGGAACTTTACAGGAAGTTAGTAAACCATTTTATGATGATGCTTTCCTGCCAGAGGATCATCTTGTAGATAGTGTTTTGTTTCATGAAGAAGATAGGGTTTTCATGTTTAATAACCTTGAAGAATGTTTGTTGTTCAAAGATTCTTTAGACTATGATTTGGAGGAGTGTGGATCTGAGATAGATAGCTTCACAGTTGAGATTCCGAGCATTTTGTCTGACTGATGACACTCCTGAGTTATCTGTTGAACCTGTTTATGATGAATATCCAGAAGAACAAGAAGAGAAGATTTATTTTTCATCACACACGAAAATTTACGACAGTCCTCCTTTGTTTGATGAATGTGATGAAAGTGTTTCTGAAGATGATGAGCAACAAGAAACTTTGGTTCAACAAGAAAGCAATCAGCAGCATCATGAAAGAGATCAGCCTATGTATGACAGCTACCAAGAATATCTTAATATCTTTGGACATCAGATGAAGGACATAAGAAGGGGTTACTGAAACAATTGATCTCTCCTCCCTGTTTAGCAACTATTGAACAACATACCAGTAAGTTTCAATGCGACATTTTTGCACTAGTGGAAAAAAAAAATCAGCAGTGGACAAAGTGCGCAAAAACATTTTAGACAGCTTGCCAGATAGGAGGAAGTATAGACTAATTGTGAAAGTGGTATATCTCTTCCCTTCTATGATCCAGTAGCAGTTTATATGGAGTCAAAATGGGGGATTGAATCTTTTATTTCCAACTTCTTGAAGTCTGAATTTCAAAACTGCAAGTACCTGCTCCCGGGGCATGTTTTGAAATTTGCAGCTGCTCCTGTCATCCTTTTTCTCAAAGATGGAAGTATAATTAAGTTTGTTAGTCGAATACTCGCTTGGTTGATTTGGAAGTTTTCCTATACTTGAACAAAGAAATGATATCGGTTAGAGTAGGTGATGTATATAAATAAGCTTGACTTTGAGCACTAGAGTACAACAGTGGTTTTCAGTATGTTTCCGGTTTAGTTTGGAATCCAGTATGGTTTTGTTTTAAAGAATTACGACTCCATAGCCCAATGAATGCATAAACGGTTTTTTGTTTCGGAAAGGTGCAAGTAAAGCGATAGAGTTCAAAGTTTGATAAGGATTATTTTAGGTCACCCAATGGACGAAGGCACGTGGTCTACTATTCTTGGAGATTTGCAGGAAATCACCATCGCTAGATGGAGCCTCTGTTGTAACAATATTGAAATTTTGTCTTTCGGTAACTTAGGAGAGAAAAAAAATATAGTGTTTAACTATTGAAAGTGTAGATATGAGAAAACGACCATCTGTCTGTCACGCGCATCACTGAATGTTCTCTACCTGTCATCTTCAGTCAAATAATGCCAAAATTGGCCCCAAATGCCACAGCATTATAACAGTCATAAGCCAACTCATGAAAAATCCAAAGACAGGGTTCATGTGAGAATCAAAGAAATGTACCATATGTTCGAGCGTTGAGTCACAAGGAGAATGAATGGAAGCATTGGCAGTGGAACGACCGCATACATCGAGCATTAAGCCACATGGAGACAAATCTCACAAGTCCGGGTTTTTTTTTTGTCGTCAAGGATTTGGCCGACGTAGATATTTTAATAACTACAGCCCCGATCCCTGAATTCACTAAAGTATTAAAGGATAAGCCGGGTCAAATAAAGATTAAGAAAGATTAACGTTAATAAATCTCATCGCAATTTCGTGATTTGGGATTTCTCACGTCAAGTATTATCGAAGTCCCGACAATTGAATCCACGAAAGGTTAAATATTGATTGCTAATCGTGATTAATTAAGATATTAAAACAAATGATTATCATCTAATTAATCCCATCGCAATTTCGCGATTCAGGATTGCTTGCATGTCATAACTCTTGAGGAAATGATACCCGAAACTCGAAGGCCCGAAAGAGTGCAATGTAAAAGCCGAAATATATTTTGGGGATTTGGCCATTAGGGATTTGGCTAACATGGAGATTTTAATAACCACTGCTTTGTCTCCCCGAATCCCAAAAACACGAAATCAGGACTCTAGTCACATGCAAAACAGCTTTAGAAAAACACAATTTTCTCAGTCGTGGAGAGGTCATTTTGCGCGTTCGAATAGTCGATTGACATCTACAAATCCTAATATGTCCAGTGATGTCTTAATAATTTCATTTTGAGCTTGGTACGGTAGTCAAAGGTCCCCTGCAATATGAGGTTCATTTTCAGAAATGTGGTGTTTTTTACTGTGCTGAGTCATCATTTTCAAATGAGGATTTTGAGCGACTGGAGTATCATTTTAAGAAACGGTTGGAGGATTTTGTGCCTAACGCATCAGAGATCATTTTCCTCTTTCAGTTTTCATACAAGTTTCACATATTGGGAGAATTGAATCCATCTCCGAGCCCTAATTTTCGGATTTCATATTTTCATGTTTTGACACATGTTTGTTAAATGCAAATTTGGGGAAAATGAAAAGGGGTCTCAGGTAACTGAGAGAGGTTTTTGATAATAATAAACAGATGCACAAAATCATCTTTCAGTTTATACATAGTTGTCACAATTCGAGAGATACATATCCATAACTGCATCCCTAGTTTTCAGCAGTTTGGCCCATTTTCTATGGCAGAAAGTTTCAAGAATTGGTTGTAATTGTTGTTATCTTTTAGATTAGAGAGGATTTCAACCTAAATACCTATATGAGGTATATTTGTAAAAATAAGCGGAAGGGAGTAGTACTCCTGGGACTGTAATCTTTTGCTTTTATGTTTAATATACGAGTGCAGAGTCGTTTTCGATCTACAGCAAAGATTCTTGTGATTTTGTTTGCAGAGAATGTCTTATAGCTTCGTCCTCGCATCATTTCACTTGGTTTTATTTCCATTTTCTTCCCGATTTGTGACTATGTTTGTAATGGAATTCATCTGTTTGTTAGATGCTCTATTGCAGGACATGTTATAGGTTGTTTCTTGTAGATATCTGAAGGTTCAGAATTCATTATTGGATAGATGCTCTGTCCCAACCATCTCTTTCTACTGATTTATGCTTGGAATTCACTGATTGCTAAGTGCTCCTTGCATTTTGATATGTTTTCTCTCTATTCTGCTACCATCCTTCTATAAATCCTTCTCTCTGTAATTAGCTTCTACCTCACCTCTGTTCTATGGATTTCCATCGTCGAAACACTCTTATTATTTGCTTGATCATTTGACTCCATTCCCAATGGACTACCTCCTGATCCAACCCACCAACCCTAAAAACCCAAAACTTTCTGTTACCCACAGATCTGCCCATTGTTAAGCTTATTGAATATCCTATTGTGACATATTTTAGAGAGATCCCTCTCGGGTTGGAAGGGGCAGTTTCCAATCAAAAGTGGTTCGACGTTATCTTGGAATTTACTTGCATGCAACCTAAGTCAAGTCCGAGTGATCAAATTTATTTCAATTAAAATGTGCTAAGGCTTGGCTCTATTAAAGCCTAGAACCAACTTCTGCGACAAGATTTTCTGGCACCGTTGTCGGGGATGGAGGAAAGAAGTTATCTTCCCTGGGATACGACAAAAAGTTCATATCTATTTCTTGATGGTGAACAAGGGATTCAAATGGTTGTGATCATTCACCTCGCGACTCCTTGGTTCGAAGACTCTACATGATTCACTAGCGACTCCACTGGTCTCAAAATGTCAGATTCATTCGCCGCTCAGATTGCTGGAAGGTTTTCTCCTCTAGACTTTGAAAATGTTTATGGTTTTCCAAACACTGTTCTAGACATTAATTTTTGGGAAGATGTCCTTCCTAAATCTGGAGAATATGCGAACGATAATCCTGCCCAACCCTTGTTTGAATTCAACAAGTTCATGGATGAATTAAATACACATCATGAAGATGTCCTCATGAAACTATTTATGTTTTTGTTGCAAAGAGATGCTAGACTCTGGTATAAATCTTTACCTCATTCCAGTATTCCTTCATTGAAATATTTTCACATACTTTTTCATCAGCATTGTAAAAGAATCTATTCAGGTGAAATACTTTTTGAAGATTGTTGTAATATAAAATTCATAAGACAAACAGATCAAACACGTATTCTTGAAGAGGAGGAAGGAATATCATAAATTTCTCAAGTCGATGAAGATAATCAGTATGAAGAAGAGTTGGCTAACAAAAAAGTAGGATATGATAGCTCTTGTGATCAAATTCAAGAAGAAGATATTCAGCATCATGGTCAACATGCAGAAGAGAAAGAAAACAATAGTTGCTTAATCCAGAAATTGCATAGACCACCTCCACCTTTGAAAGAAGAAGAGATAGATCTGCTCCTGAACAGTCATGTTGCAACCCCTGCTTACATAGATTTGTAGCATTCACACAATCCTGAACATGTGAGTGAAACTTCTTCTATTACTGAAAATGAAAATCTAAATTTAAATGATGACAGCCATGGAACTTTAGAGGAAGTTAGTAAACCAATTTATGATGATGATTTCCTGCCAAAGGATCATCTTGTAGACAGTGTTTTGTTTCATGAAGAAGATAGGGTTGTCATGTTTAATAACCTTGAAGAATGTTTGTCGTTTGAAGATGCTTTAGACTATGATTTGGAGGACTGTGGATCTGAGATAGATAGCTTCATAGTTGATATTCTGAGCATTTTTCTGACTGATGACACTCCTGAGTTATCTGCTAAACTTGTTTATGATGAATATCCAGAAGAACAAGAAGAGCCGATTTCTTTTTCATCACACATGAAAATTTACGATAATCCTCCTTTGTTTGATGAATGTGATGAAAGTGTTTCTGAAGATGATGAGCAGCAAGAAACTTTGGCTCAACAAGAAATCAATCAACGTCATCATGAAAGAGATCAGCCTATGTATGGCAGCTACCAAGAATATCTTTGGACAACAGATGAAGGACATAAGCAGGGGTTACTGAAACAATTGATCTCTCCTCCCTGTTTAGCAACTATTGAGCAACATACCAGTAAGTTTCAATGCGACATTTTTGCACCAGTGGAAGAAAAAATCAGCAGTGGACAAAGTGTGCAAAAACATTTCAGACAACTTTCCCAACAGGAGGAAGTATGGATTAATTGTGAAAGTGGTATATCTCTTCCCTTCTATGATCCAGTAGCAGTTTATTTCCAACTTCTTGAAGTCTGAATTTCAAAACTGTAAGTACCTGCTCCGAGGGCATGTTTTGAAATTTGCAGTTGCTCCTGTCATCCGTTTGCTCAAAGATGGAAGTATAATTAAGTTTTTTAGTCGAATACTTGCTTGGTCGATTTGGAATTTTTCCTATACTTGAACAAAGCAGTGATATCGGTTAGAGTAGATGATGTATAAATATAAGCTTGACTTTGAGCACTAGAGTACAACAGTGGTTTTCAGTATGTTTCTGGTTTAGTTTGGAATACAATATGGTTTTTTTTTAAAGCATTACGACTCCATAGCCCAATGAATGCATAAGAAAATTTTTGTTTCGGAAAGGTGCAAGTAAAGCGTCAGAGTTCAGAGTTTGATAAGGATGACTTTATATCACCCAATGAATGAAGGCACATGGTCTACTATTCTTGGCACTTTGTAGGAAAGAACCATCCCTAGATGGAGCCTCTGTTGTAACAATATTGAAATTTTGGCTTTCGGTAACTTAGGAGAGAAAAAAATTATAGTATTTAACTACCGAAAGTGTAGATATGAGAAAACGACCATTTTTCTGTCACACGCATCATTGAATGTTCTCTACCTGTCATCTTCAGTCAAATAATTCCAAAATCGGTCCCAAATGCCACAACAGTATAAAATTCACAAGCCAACTCACGAAAAATCCAAAGACAGGGTTCACGTGAGAATCAAAGGAATGTACCATATGTTCGAGCGTTGAGTCACAAGGAGAATGAATGGAAGCATTGGCAGTGGAACGACCACATACACTGAGCATTAAGCCACATGGAGAAAAATCTCACAAGTCCATGTTTTTTTTTTGTCATCGGGGATTTGCCCGATGTAGATATTTTAATAACTACAACCCCAATCCCTGAATTCACTAAAGTATTAAAGGATAAGCCGGGTCAAATAAAGATTAAGAAAGATTAACATTAATAAATCTCATCGCAATTTCGCGATTCGAGATTTCTCGCATCAAGTATTATCAAATTCCTGACACTTGAATCGACGAAAGGCTAAAGATTAATTGTTAATCGTGATTAATTAAGAGATTAAAAAAAATGATTATCGTCTAATTAATCCCATCGCGATTTCTCGATTTGGGATTCCTTGCATGTCATAACTCTTGAGGACATGATACCCGAAACTCGAAGGCCTGAAAGAGTGCAATGTAAAA
Organism: Picea engelmannii; assembly: GCA_009831015.1. Taxonomy (NCBI): domain Eukaryota; kingdom Viridiplantae; phylum Streptophyta; class Pinopsida; order Pinales; family Pinaceae; genus Picea; species Picea engelmannii. The sequence continues at coordinate 1,291,614 of ML780633.1, forward strand.
GATGAAATCTATTTCAGGGATTTGGCCATCGGGGATTTGGCCGACGTGGAGATTTTAATAACCACTGCTTCGTTTCCCCGAATCCCAAAAGCCCGAAATCGGGACTCCAGTCATATGCAAAACTGCGTTAGAAAAATGCAATTTTCTCAACCATGGAGAGGTCATTTTTTGCTTTTGAATAGTCGATCGACATCTAAAAATCCTAAGTTGTCTAGTGGTGTCTTTATAATTTAATTTTGAGCTTGGTAAGGCAGTCAAAAGTCCCCTGCAATATGAGGTTCGTTTTCAAAAATGTGGCGTTTTTTGCTGTGCTGAGTCATCATTTTCAAATGAGGATTCTGAGCGACTGGAGTATCATTTTGAGAAACGGTTTTTTATTTTGTGCCTAACACATCAGATGTCATTAGCCTCTTTCATTTTTCCTACAGATGTCACATATTGGGAGAATCAAATCCATCTCCAAGCCCTGATTTTTGGATTTCATATTTTCCTGTTTTGACACATGTTTGTTAAATGCAGATTTGGGGGAAATGAAAAGGGGTCTCAAGTAACTGAGAGAGGTTTTTGCTTAGAATAAACAGATGCACAAAATCATCTTTCAGTTTATACACAGCTGGCGTGATTTGAGAGATACAGAGCCATAACCACAGCCCTAGCTTTCGGCAGTTTGGCCCATTTTCTATGGCAGAAAGTTTCAAGAATTGGTTGTAACTATTGTTATCTTTTAGATTAGAGAGGATTTCGACCTCAATACATATATGAGGCATATTTGTAAAAAGAAGCGGGGGGATTAGTACTACTGGGACTGTAATCTTTTGTTTTCATGTTTAATATAGGAGTCCAGAGTCGTTTTCGATCTACAGCAGAGATTCTTGTGATTTTGTTTGCAAAGAATGTCTTATTGCTTTGTCCTCGCATAATTTCACTTGGTTTTATTTCCATTTTCTTCTCGATTTGTGACTGTGTTTGTAATGGAATTCATCTGTTTGTGAGATTCTCTATTGCAAGACATGTTATAGGTTGTTTCTTGTAGAGATCTGAAGGTTCAGAATTCATCCTTGGATAGATGCTCTATCCCAACCATCTCTTTCTACTGATTTATGCTTGGAATTCACTCATTGCTAAGTGATCCTTTCATTTTGATATGTCTTCTCTCTATTATGCTACCATACTTTTATAAATCCTTCTCTCTGTAATCAGCTTCTACCTCGCTTCTGTTCTATGGATTTCCATCACCGAAACACTCTTATTATTTTCTTGATCATTTGACTCCATTCCCAATGGACTACCTCCTGGTCCAACCCACCAACCCTAAAAACCCAAAAAAATTTGTTACCCACAGATCTCCCCACTGTTAAGATTATTGAATATCCTATTGTGACATATTTTCGAGAGATCCTTCTCAGGTTGGAAGGGGCAGTTTCCAATCAAAAGTGGTTCAAGGTTATCTCAGAATTTACTTGCATGCAACCCAAGTCAAGTCTGAGTGATCAAATTTATTTCATTTAAAATGTGATAAGGCTTGGCTCTATTACATCCTAGGACCAACTCTTGCAAAAACATTAAGTATGCTAGATAAATGGAAATGACAACAAAATAAAGATTAAAATCCTACCTCTTCTGGACGTCCGTAGAAGACCACAACTAAGCTCATGAGCCGATGCTTGATATCTACAACCTATCCTCAACATCCAAGATATACAGGCATATGGATAATATATGAAGTGTTAGCATATAAACTAGCATAGTCCATTAACATGTACAACAAATTTACCCATGGAAAATAATACAAATACTTGTAACATATAATTGGACGAGAAAAGAGTATTTCTATTAATATAATCAACAAAAGTACACAGGTGACAACTTTCTATAATGACGCTTGATGGAACGGAGAAAATAAGTCCCTCCACCTAGGCCTTCACCAATTCAATCCTCCACAAGACAAGCTCATAAGTTTAGGATTAATTGGGTTCCTCCTTCACAAAATGGGAAGAGCTTGGGGGTTGAACACAAGAGAAGTTCAGACTTAAAGGATAAATGGATGTAGACTCAATATGAGGTGAAATTTCTCTAGATTTTATTTGATCTCAAATTTTTCTCTCTTTCAAGGTTTGTATATGGCTCAATTTATAGCCTTCAAATGGGAATGATGGGCCGAATCAGAGCGTTTCCAACATTTTAAATCCTGAAGGGTATGGATCACGTGACTTGCCATGGAAAACTCCAAATATTTTTTAATTTTGAGCACAAAACCCAACGTACATGTTCTTTAATGGAGCAACATGCGTATACGCAAGTTGTCTAACTGTAGCCTGCGTATATATACAAAAAATTGAATTTTTGACTTTGGATTGACAAAAATGGTATAATCGATTCTACAAAGGGAAAGGGAAGGCCACCAAAGCAAGATTCATAGAGTGTGGAAAATTTTTCTATAATAGATGCCCCCTAATGTGTGAGGTTAGAGGAGCAATCACGATGGGCAAAATGCATTATAATTCCCAGAAGTGGAGTAGTGAGGACCCAGCTAGAGGAACTAACCACTCATTAGAATATTACAATACATATTGACTCTATACACATGGCTGCCAATATGAAGTACACTGTAGATCCATGTGAATAAATATAAGTTAATTGTTCATGGCCATGAATAGGCAATACAAAGTAGGCATATGTCATAAGCTGTCATAGTTACGGACAAGACATAGTAGAGTTTGGTCTCAAAATAAAATGAAGATATTTGTATACAATGAAGAAGAATTTGATCTTCCATGGTGACTACAATTATATAGGTACTGGTATGTTGAAAGACAACAACAGGTATGAGGTGTTGCTACTGTGAACTGGAGGTGTTGCTACACTAGTCATCGATGGTGCGAGTCCACATCATGTGAATAAAGGAGTTGAAGTCAAACACAATGAGACTTCATTTGATTATCGGTCATTGAGGTATACTATTAACAAAAACGAGACAACCCATCGATGATGAAAGTAGGCGTCAAGGAACTAAGTACATTCAATAAGTGTGAATAAAGGTGTTGAGGTCAAACACTTGAAGAATCCATCGAACAAAAGACATTGATGTATTCCTAACTATCAATGGTGAGAGAACCTACCATTGATGACTGCAAGCATCTAGGTACCCATAAGACTCTAGATCTCGATGCTAAAATAGATGCGTTGAGGTCGATGGAAGGGGATCTGTTGAAAGGAGAGCATTAAGGTATCTTTCATCATGAAACGCGAGGTACAAAGCAATACTTTGATAGTTAGGAAGAACTCAGATAAACAAGATATTCACGAACCAATGACCATGTGTGTCTCTCTGTTGGCACAAGGGCAGACCCAAGGTTCGACTCTTACAACGCACCAACAAATCCCTAACTACTAGCCCTTTCGACAACACTTTCAAAGCAGATGCAGTCTCACCCAAAGTATTGATAGGGGGTTGCAGGACATAGGTGTCTAAAACCAGACGAAATGCAAAGTGAATCCAGGGAAACAACGCAATATAACATAGAGAATCCTTAACAATCCTACACTTAGCTTCACGGAGTTATATCTCTAACCTAACACAATAATGCAATAACAGTATATCACATGACAAATAACACAGTATCGATCACAAAGAACAAAAAGATATACATGGTTCACCCTCTCCCTAGGGCTATGTCCACATAACTGTGTTTCTTGATATATTAGATGGAAACATACAGTTCTATATGCGCACTTAGTTGCATCTCTCTCTCTCTCTCTCTCTCTCTCTCTCTCTCTCTCTCTCTCTCTCTCTCAATATCATGCGCCCCACACAATGATAGTAACCAATGAACAACAATGAACAACAACCAACATTAATCAATATGGGACCAACCCTCTCGACTCTTCTAGACCTTTTTTTATACATCACATGACCAAAGTCTAGGTATCAAAACCTTAGGTCCAAAACCCTAGGTGTCAAAACCCTAGGTCCAATTGACCCGCGTTTTAAGAGCTTTGCCAACCTTTCCTTCCTCCTTTTTCATGAGGTGCTCCAAAGCACCCGTTGATTTCTTTTCTCGCTTGCCAAGTTGTCCACGATCCATCTTCTTTACTACTTTATCTTCCTCGATCTTCTCTTCCAACAGCTAGCTTTTCCTTTACTTCGCTCTTTCTTTTCTTCTTCTTTAACCACTTCGACACCTCCTCTGTTTATGTGCCTTCTGCGCAGTTGGTGCTTCACCTTTCTTACTTAATCTTTGCTTCCTTACATAACCAAGGGCCAACAGGCCCCCAACATTCACATGTGACTCATCCCAAGTCAATGCAAGATTGAGCCATCTATATGAATTCGATTGCAGACTACGTGGAGTAGTCTGTGCTTTCTACTCTGTCTCTCCCTATCATTCGTAGACTGTCTTTTTTGTGTCTGGTACCCAGTTTCAACTGCACCTGGTACCTGGATCCTTCTTCCTTTGATTTTACTGGGAGCTACGAGGTAGCTGGTTGTCACAATACGGCTTCAACCGGATCCCATTTACCAAGCCTTCTTTCCACTCTCCATTAAGAGTCTTCAGTTGTGCAGCTCCTCCCTCGGTAACATAGGCAACTTCAAATGGTCCTAGCCAATGTGTCTTGAACTTCCCTGGATGCTTCATGAACTTACTATCATATAACAGTACCAAATCTCCTTACTTAAATGCTTTCTTCTTGATATGTCTGTCATGGTAAGCCCTCTCTCGTTCTTTTTGTACATGCTGATGAAATCATGTAATGAACCTGTCTTCCTCCAGTTCCAGCAACTGTGCAAGCCTGTCTTGAATAACGTCGGTGTCATCCATACCTATCAATGTTGCGATTCTCAAACTAGGAACCAAGTATTCCATAGGTACCACTGCTTGCAAACCATATACCAACTTAAACGGAGTCTGCGTTGTTAACTTTTTGCAAGTAGTTCTATAGGCCCATAATACTGCTGGAATTATCAGGTCACAATCATCTATGTTGACACTACAAATCTCAGTCAATGTTGTCTCCAAGATCTTATTGAAAGATTCAACTGTATCATTCACATGTGGGTGGTATGGGGTGATCTTTTGATGGTGAACTTCGAACTCCTGAGTTAAGGCTTCAATAGTTTTGTTGATAAAGTGTGTGCCTTGATCACTCATAAGAATCTTTGGGCATCCAAATCTGGTTATAATATCCTCAAAGATGAACTGTGAAGCTGTAGCTACGCTATAGTCCTTAACTACTCTTGCTTCTGCCCATCTGGTCAAATACTCTGTAGCAGTGATAATGTATCGAGCTCCTGTGTGCTTTCCTGGTGGGTTGATAGGCCCCACACAATAGCCCATTTCTCAAATACTTGTAATGTTAATTGTGGTGCTAAAGGCATTTCATCCCTTCTGGAAGGCTTCCCTACTCTTTGACACACATCGCAGGCTCTATAGTATTCCTTAGCATCTTTATGTAAATTAGTCCACCAAAGGCTAGCTTTGAGAACCTTCTGCATTGTTTATTTCCCTTCATAGTTTCCTCCTGCGATGCCTTCATGTGATTCTGCCAGAATCAATGGTATTTTTTCCTATGACGCATCTCCTCAAGATCTCATCGGGTCCCATCTTATACAAATGACCAGCTATGAGTTGAAAGTCAACAGCGTGAACTACCAATTGTTTCTTCTGGTTGATAGGATACTCGCGAGGTGCCATTCATGTGAACAGGAACTGAACTATCTCGGCAAAGTGATTCTTGACTTTTTTGATGGCCAACAACTGTGCATCTAGTAGTGTATCATCAAGGCTAGTAGGTTCCTCACCATGTTCTAACCTGGATAAGTGATCAGGTCTTTTGTTCATTCTTCCTGGCTTGACCATAATTTCAAGGTCGTACTCCTGGAATAGTAGTAGCCATATGCATATTCTTCCCCCCAACACTGGCTTGTTCACTAAGTACTTCAATGAAAAATGATCAGTGAACATCTTAAAATGTCCTACTAGCAAACAGTGTCTAAACTTCTACAATGCATATACCATAGCCAAGCCTTCTCTTTTAGTGGTAGTATAATTCCTTTCAGCTGTAGAAAGCTTCCTGCTAGAAAAGGCTATGGGGTGGTCAATGTCTCCTGCTCCTTGTTGTGCTAAGACTGCTCCTAATGCAATTGATGAAGCATCGACATGAATATTGAACTCCTTACTCCAGTCTAGAAAAACCAAGATAAGCGCGGTGACCATTTTATGCTTTAGTGTGTCAAAGCTCTGTTGGCATTCTTCTATCCATTGGAACTTACTATCTTTCTTTAATAGCTTCTCCATAGGTGCTTTTATTTGTGCATAGCCTTTGATAAAATTTCTATAGTATTTAGTGTGACCCAGTGTAGTGCGCAGTTGTCTAACCAGAGTAGGGGGGTAGATCGACAATGATAGCAATCTTGGAAGGATATACCAACAATCCATTCTTACACACAATATTCCCTAGCAGCACTCCAAAGGGTGAGAAGAAAATACACTTCTTAAGATTCAGGGCAATATGACATTCCCTGCACATATCTAACATCAACCTCAAACATTCAATATGGTCTTTTAGTAGGCTAAAGACAGTCCAATCATCAAAGTATGCTTCCAATAACTTGTGTAAAAAGTCCTTAAATGCTTCGACCACCACCCTAGAGAATATGGTTAGTGCATTCTTCAAGCAAAAAGGCATTACAGTGTAATGAAAAGAACCCCATTCTATTGCAAACGTGGTCTTATGTCGGTCTTCCTTAGAAATTCTGATCTGGTGGTAACCTGAAAATCCATCTGTGAATGAGTAGACCATTTGTCCTCCTACATTATCTAGAAATTCATCAATAAAGGGGGTAGGAAAGGGGTCATGTAGACAGACATCGTTCAACTTCCTTAGATCTACACAAATTTTGATTTCACCTGAAATCTTATCTTGGACCACCATAGGGCTGATCCATTCAGATTCTTCAACAGGTTCTATGATTCCTGCTTCCAGCAATCTATCCAATTCAATCTTAACTTTCTTCTTGTATTTGGGATTAAACCTGTAAGGTCTCTGCTTGATAGGTCTTGCATCTACTCTCAAGGGAATCTTCATTTCTTCCATGGGCCCTTTAATGCCCTTCATGTCTGTGAACTTGGTTGGAAACAAGTCTCGATATTCATGCAATAGCTCTGTAATCATCCTAATAGTAGCATCATCCCAATAGTCTCCCACATTTGTTAACTTAGGTGTTTGTTCTATTCTAATGTTAACCTTCTTAATTTTAATGGGTTGCCCAACAAAGGGAAATTCAATGTCTGGTCCTTCTATGTCTCTTTGTCCTTCAGTTTCTAAAATGTTTACATCCCTCTAGTTGTCATCCTTATTAGCATTAATATTGTAGTAATCATGTAACTGTTGAAGAGGTGTAGTCCATCCATCTCCTTCTTGGGTAAAAGGGGGGCTAGGTGCCTCCAGAATTCCCTTATGTCTTATAATTTGTAATGCCTGATCTACTATAGGGTACTCACTCTCAAATAAAAATGTAGCTATAAAATTATGAGTCATGCCATATCAATCTGTAGTGATGAGGCGTAGTTCTTCTTGAAGATACCAGCTGATAGGTGTGGTATCCAGGGTGTTAATGAACTTATGCACCCACTTTTCTTTAGGGGTGTTGCTCCAGGCCTCCTCACAACTTCACATGTGGTCCTTAGGGAAACTCTGACCTGTGTATCAAACTTCACATCCTTCACCCTGGTCTGAAAAGTGCATTGTTAACAAGGTGCGACATTGTACCCATTCTGTGATGTTTTTCTTGTGTGTTCCCCACCATCTAGTTGGTGTAGCTTTCAATGCTTCATCCAGTGCCAACATCTTCTATTGTACTGGTACCATTCTCTCAAATTTAGCTAGAAATGTCTCTAAATGATTCAAACCATCAAATGTAGGAACATTACTTACTTCTGTGCCAATCCAACGAACTGCTTGGTCAATCTGGCACATCACCGTGTAGAGACTTCGTACATTCTATTTTGCCAATTTCCCAATGCCTCCTCTGAATCTGATGACCATGCACTTTCACTTCGCCAACTAAGGTTTCCATCTGATGTAGGATTAATGTAATCTTGTTGTGTTGTTGTCAGTTTATAGATGTTTTCTATCTCATATGCGTGGTCTTCTTCCCTGATAGGTTCTGTGTATCTGCGACCTTCATCCGGCTCAAGAGGTGCAATGACCTTCAGGCCATTACCTTTGAATGTCATTCTTCTCTTCTTTAGGTCAACAACAATTGGATTGTTGAAAGCCCAATCAATTCCTAACAACGTAGGATATGGATAGCTATCATCAACAATATCAATCACTTTGAAGTCTGAAAATATCCTTACCCCATCGATGTCTATAGGGACATGCTCTAGTCTTCCAAAGGGGCCCATCGGTTGTTGATTAGCCATCCTGGGCCTGATAGGAGATTAGATCAATCTAGGTTTTCCCGTCAATGTCCAACTCTGCTTAGTCATAACATTTACTTATGATCCCAAGTCAAGGACCACATAGTCCACGTCGTAGTCTCCAATCTGAGCACTAAGGTGTAGTTCCTTGTTTGTCCTTCTCTTCCTCGATACTTGATTCACAACTCTACTCAACATAGGATCTATTCGTCCAATTTCATACTGTATTACCAAGTTTTGTAGCTCCTGCACAACTTTTTCATCTTTAATCAAATTGATACAGGTATACAAGAATTCCATGAGCTTTCTTACCTCTTTTCCTTGCCCAGCGAGGGTAGACTGATCAAATGCTGGTGGCATTTCACATTCCTTGACTTCTAGTTGTACCTTAGAGGAAGAAGTTTGTTCTCCTTCAAATTATTTCCTTGCTTCTCCAAAAGTATGCCTCTCTCTCATTGGATCAAACAATTGTGCCTTCTCTACGGCTCTTTTGATCACTGATCCTCTGCAGTCTTTCCTGGAGTCACCCTATCTTCTCCTGTAACAGTGCCTCCTCTAGTAATAACAGTGACTCTAGGGTCCTCACCATGAGGTTCTGCTGATATCAATTGGACTTCTTGGTTTACTCGTTGTCTCTCTTGGAGTTTGGCCAACAATACTGGACAATCTTCAATGACATGATCAAATGAGTTGCAATAGTTGCAAGTAGTACAAGGGTTCTGAAAATCCCTTGCCAAATGTCCTGGCTATGCACAGTTGTAGCAAATAATCTAACCTTGACCTCGACCCATACCTCCTCCTCGTCCTCTTTATCTGAATCCACCATGAGGGTTGAAGTTTCCTCTACCTGGGGAGTTGAACAATGCATATTCCTTCTTGTTCTGTTTCTCCTTGAATCTTATATGTATCCCTTAATCTTTCATGCATAAGATTGTAAGCCCTACAATCCTTCTCATCATGCCCCACATATTTGCAGAATGTAAATAAATATTGGTAGGTGTCTAGACATATTTTTTCATATAATAACATTCGTTAGGGTGATGTCCAGTTCTACACACCTTGCACTAGGGTACAGTAGCCTACTTCAAAGGACTAGGTGCTCCGGAGACCAATTATTCATGAAATAGAGGACAATGCTCTTTGTCATGTCCCTCTGATTTACATATGATACACCCGATATCTTCTCTTTTCCTTTATCTTCCTTCATATCTTCGACCTGTAAAGATAAACTAGTTAACTGATTTAAAATCTGGCTCATACATGGACTGGATTCTCCTACAGGGGTTGCTTCTAATGTCATGGAGATCTCCAACGCTTTAGCCTGCGTAGCGAATTTCTGTTGCATTAGAGGAACTCTGATGTGTGGCAGGAGTGCAGTGATGAACCATTCTTTATGTTGTTCGTCTGAAATCTAAAAACTTAAATGGCATGTCAAGGCCTTAAACCTCTGATCAAATTCCCAAACAGGTTTAGTTACCTTTTTCTTGATTTCTTTCAACTCTGTTATGCACTGTGACTCTGACTTAGGTTTCTTTAATTCTGCACCCAACGTAGTCTTAATGTCATTCAGTGGCTTAGGTTGTGTAGATATTGCAACAAACTTCATGTACCAACTCAGTGCATGGTCCCTCAAGGTGGTACTAAAATGAGCCCTCTTGACAGATTCGTCGATGACTTGCTTGATTCTCCATACAGCTTCGCATAAAAACCAGTGTTGGTCCAAATCTTCAGATCCATATCCTTTGAAGATGGGTAACCTCATTTCACCTTCCATAGATCTTCCTTGGTTTATTGACTAAGTATGTACTAAAGTTCTTGTAACAGTACTCTGATTTCTCTGACTACTCTCGTTACTCTGGTTACTTAATGCTGCTAAAACAACAGGAGGAGTAATAGTACTTACTTCAACAATAGGCGCAATTCCTAAATTTTTTGGTTCTCCTTGGTGAAGTTCCTCACCCTCTACATCTTTTTTTCGTGTGGATTCTGAATACTCTTCATCTATTACATATACTTCTTCTCCACTATAGAATCCCTCGTCTCCATAGTTTTGCTTAAATAGGTTCACAAGAGGAACCTCTCTGAACGGTCTCCCACTACGCGTGATTCCAGCCTCTATGTCATCGTCGTTGTCTAAATTCTCGAACATTATCTCACTGTATCTTCAGGATATTCTTCTCATGCAATAGCATCTTAATCCTTAGCTTTAAAAAGTGTAGGAACTTCCCTCTAGGTCCCTTAAAGAAATACCTCTCTGCTTGACTATACGATTCGGCTCTGTCAATAGAAAAATCAGTAATGTACCCTCCAATAGTGCTATCAAACCAGAGATCCACTACTCTAGACACAGCGTTATCGACTCTCTTGACTTTCTTGATTAGCATTGTTGTCCAAACCACAGGTGGTCTAGATCCGATCTCAAACTGGGTATCTACTAATATGGCTAAGCACTCGTATAACTCCTTGTGAACTCCTCCAAAGAAAATTTTGTGTATGTCGGTAAAGATGTACCTCCCCGACCAGTCTTTTGTACTAATTCCAGGGTTCTTGTTCTGAGCTTCAACAAAGTCCCTTTCCTGTTCTTCTATCCACTTCTAAATTTTTGTCTTCGATGGAAACCACCTTGACATTCCCTCAAGAAGGTCTTGGTCTCGACAATAGAACCATTTGTTGCAACAGGGGTAGACCCATGGTTCAACTCTTACAATGCACCAAAAAATCCCTAACAACTGGCCCTTTCGGCAACACCTGCAAAGCAGATGCAGTCTCACTCAAAGTAGCGATAGGGGATTGCAGGACATAGGTGTCTACAACCAGATGAAATGAAAAGTGAATCTAGGGAAACAACACAATATAACATAGAGACTCCTTAACAATCCTACACTTAGCTTCATGAAGTTAAATCTCTGACCTAACACAATAATGCAATAATAGTATATCAGATGACAAATAACATAGTATTGATCACAAAGAACAATAAGATATACGTGGTTCACCCTCTCCCTAGGGCTACATCCACAGAATTGTGTTTATTGATATATTAGACGAAAACATACAGTTCTATCTGCGCACTTAGTTGCAAATCTCTCTCTCTCTCTTTCTCTCTTTCCCTTCCCTCCCTGCGCACCCAGCTGTAGGGTTGATCTTCGCACCGAGCTAAAGATATTACAATGCAAGAGTACACAATCTCAATATCGTTCCCACACAATGATAGTAACCAATGACCAACAATGAACAACAACCAACATCAATCAATATGGGACCAACCCTCTCGACTCTTCTAGAACTTTTTTTATACATTACATGACCAAATTCTAGGTATCAAAATCCTAGGTCCAAAACCCTAGGTGTCAAAACCCTAGGTCCACTTGACCCACGTTTTAAGGGCTTCACCAGCCTATCCTTTCGTCTTTTTCACGAGGTGCTCCAAAGCACCCATTGATGTCTTTTCCTACTTGCTGATTTGTCCACGATCCATCCTCTTTACTACTTTATCTTCCTTGATCTTCTCTTCCAACGACTATCTTCTCCTTTACTTCGCTCCTTCTTTTTTTCTTCTTTAACCACTTTGACCCCTCATCAGTTTATGTGCCTTCTGTGCAGTTTGTACTTCGCCTTTCTTCCTTAATATTTGCTTCCTTACATAACCAAGGGCTAACACTCTCACATGCACCAGATGCAAGCAGTATGGGAAAGAGACCCTCTAAATAACAACAAATAATGAAAATTGTCGATAGAGGTGAGGAAACCACCAATAAGGTATAATGGAATCCAAGACAGTGCATGAATCCCAATATGTGAATAGATTTCTTTCCATTAAACACAAGGGAAACCACTCAGTTAGTGACCAATGAGTATATGTCATTTGTTGGGTTCAAGGTCACCTACCAATGATGAAAGTAGGCCCAAGGTGCAAGGTGGGACTATAACTTCATGTGATTCTGAGATTCACTTGTAAGAGGATGGCCAACATGAAAAGTCAATAATTTTGAGGAATGGCTGACAAAGCTTTAAAATTACTTTGAACCATAGCATGAGACAAATGGATAACTCGGAAAGAATAGACTAGGGACTAATGATAGACCACAATTTTATGATGCAAGAGGAATATACAAACTCTCCATAGGGACTGGAAAAATAACCAGTTGGAGGAGACTAACTCTAAGTAATGGGTACAACTTCCAAAGGCCATACTAAACAGAAAAATTTGATGAATGGACTCAAAAATTTATTCTTTGTTCAAAGGTGACACGTCTATTGTTGATAGAAGATAATACTCTTTTCTCGCTCTTCATTTTTTGTTTTTCAATTTGTTTGTCTTTTTCATATTATTAAATCCTGAAAAAGAATAAAAGAGTGTTATGGTGCAATGGAGGAAACGAGTGTCACGGGTAAACAAACTAGTTCCAAAGTGCAAGGAACATACCTATGCTTGATGCAAGGAAAGCATGTGCGGGATAAGGACACTCGGGGAAAGTTTCCTCCAGGGTTAAGGTGTCGATTCGCATAGGAATAAACTACAAGGCTAGGAACTTATAGGAATGCAAAATCAAGTGATTCAACAATGGCATGTTGAAGTTGGCATTAGGCCTAAAAGCACGAGCAGTCAATATGTGATGCAGTTACAACTCAACCTCATTTTGAAAACCCCATAAGCTTTTAATGGTGTCCTTTTTCGTAAATTTAGTCTTCAAATCCCGAAAAAGTGTAAAACAATACTAAGGAGAACTCTTCTAGCCAATGGTGACTAGAGTATACATTTTTTGTAATTAGTCCATTCAGTCCAAAAAAGGGGTAAACTTGCACTTAATAAACTTCCTTTTAAATCCATTTAACAAGTGTGAAAGAGAAAATATAACTCGACAATCTTTTCATGTTTAAGGAGTCTTGAAAAGAGATTAACTAAGACTCTAGGAAGTCCCGTAGGTAGTGCTGAGAATGAGATTGAATAAGAAGAGTGAGGTTCAAATGCAATTTCATCGCATGGCTATAAGGGACTCTCGATCCTAATATAAAACTTACAACATGGGTGCCAAAATGCAAAGCGGAGCTAAGTTAGGACGCCCATGGAAGGTAGGCTCTACCACATGAATTACAACACTTATAAACAATATATAAGTTTATGTATCGCAACTCAGTCGGGTCGATCCTAAGGCAGAATAATACAAGAAATCGATAATGCAAAAATGTATGGAGGGGAAATCTAACCTATATTCTAGTTTTGTGATCATGACTGTTGTGTTGGTTTTGTCACTTGGGTGAGGAAAACAACAACACTTGCATGTCTAGATGAGCCTGCTAGACAAGACAAAAGTTTGTGAGTGGGTTAAAAAATCCAAACACATGTATAAACAAAGAAATAAAACTAAAACAACTAAGAAATCAATGTTAGAAAACATGAGAAACTTAGAACCATGAAAATCAACTAATGACCAACATAATGCTACCAATGGATCAATAGATTAGTAGGAAAAACACCATAGAGAAAAATAGGGACTTATGAGTCCCCTCTTCCTCCTTGGGAGGGCTCTTGAGTTCCCTAATGGAGAGTTCTTCATACAATGGAAGAAATGTAAAATGGTGAAGAACAACAATTCCTATTCCCTCAAGAGGTGAGTGGAATGGCCTATTGCAATGGTGCTTGAAGGCTCCAAAGAGAAAGGAGCACTCTCAAAGGAGAATTATTGCAGCATAACAATACTATGAAGATCTTGGTTTCTTAGTGCACCCATGGCTCTTATTTATATCATTCATACATGGAAAATTTTAATTGGTTCATAGTGTGAACAAGGGGCCTTTTAGGGCACCCTCTAGTCCTTGACCAACACCCCATTTGGATTTCGCTCAAATATGATGGTCAAATTGTGTTGGGGGTTGGTCCATAAGTGGTTGAAGGTCTGCCAAGATCCATAAATGTGTTGTTCATAGAAGTGCGTGGATTTTCTCATACACAATCGCGCACTTGGTGCATTGTGCACTTTGAGGGTTGTGTTGGCATGTGCACTATGCACCTGCTTCCTTTGGTGAATCCGCGCATGTCAATTTTTGACCCAATTGTATAGTTTTTTGCCCTTTTGAATGCAGTTAAGTGTTGTAAGTGGACTAATTGTTGATGCCATTGATGTGTTTCCTTAACCATTTGTGTGCAATGTTGTGCGATTTTTCAGTGATAACAATGACCTATTAGAACAGATTGACATAAAGAAACGTATCAAATAAAATGTCTCCAAATTCCTGTATATAAGACCAAAAACACTAACCCAAAATTTAATAAGTCTAATATAGAAACCTCTAATAAAACATGTGTTAAGGTATACGAAACTTGAAAACAAGAAAACCTAAAAGTATAATATGTACATAGGACTGTACAGCCTTGCGGCTTATGAATAGTAGTTCTCCAAGTACAACCCATTGCTAGGCCCAAGAAAAAGGATTTTTTTGGTAATCAACTTGTAAAGTTTCCAGTTCAGGAAGAGGTCAAAAATCCAAAATCATAGCTTCCAGGATAGCCTCATCTGAAGGAAACTCAACATCCATGAAACCGGGGCTCGATAGCTCACAAATACCAAGGCTCAAGGTCTCACAAACAACAATATCAGACTCAAGAGGAAATTCTAGATTATTGGGGCCCATAGGGGGAGGCCAGGGCTTCTGTGTAGGTCTTCTATCGAAAGCCAACAACTCACTAATAACTAACACAAGCTTTGGAAAACCCAAAATTTTCCAAGACGAGGAGGATAAAAATCTTGCAGAGGATCCTTCATCCACAATAGATTGATGAATGCCTATTTTATTAACTCCAACCATTATCTGGAAGGGTGCAAAAGAATCAAGGTGAGGATCTATAGGATTATTCCAATCAAAGCAAACCATCCTAGGATTTGGAGGGAGTGTACTCAGAGAGAGTGGAATGCCCCCTTGTTCAAAAGGTGCATAACTAGAAATGATAAGGACATGGTCGAAAGACGCATCACTTCCCAAAAGAAGAGTGGGATTGGTCGAATATTGCATCGGCGATGTCACTTCCTTAGACTTGTCACTCTCCAAGAGAAGAGTGGGATCGATTGAAGATTGCATTGACATGACCAGTTTCTCAACCGCTAGTTGAATAGGATGCGAGACAACATGGTCAAGAGAGGAATCACCCCCTAAAACAAGAGTGATGTCAGTCAAATATTGCATCGACACAACCACTTCATCAACCAAATATGGATTAGATTGTTGGGAAACTGAAGACAAATCATAACTAGAAGGGCCATCAAAAAAGGACCTTGCTTATTGTACCAATGAAATAGCAGGGCACAAACGAATTAGGTGATCTTCTTTACAAAGTATACAAAGGAACTTGGGCTTACTTATTATACATATAGGCTTCTCAATTGTATCAATTCACCCGACATGACTTGCAGTGGTCGGTGACATGCTCCCAACATGACTTACAGAAGCTAGTAGTTGATCTCCAACATGACTTGCAGAGGTTGGTGATGTTTGTCCAGTGTGACTAGAAATGACTATAGTCATGCCCCTAACATGACTTATAGTGGTTGGTTACTTTCCCCAGCATGACTCGTAGCAGATGGTTGTTGGTCCTCAACATGAATTGCATAGGTTGTTGACCTATCTCCAACGTGACTAGTAGAGGTTGGTGATGTGAAAGGTTGTGAAAGGTTGTGAAGGTATCATCCCACATCAGAATGCTTGCGAGGAGAAAGTGATATGATATAGATTACCCATGTGAGGATATACATTTTCCCCTAATAAAGGATATATGTGCAAGAGGTTTCCCATGTTAGAAAATTCATCCCACCTTGATGTAATATCAAAGTTAGATGAGGTTTTTCCATAAGAGAATTATTCACAAGAAAAGGCATTGTAGACGACGGATAGATAAACATGATATATGAAGTAGAAACAATGCCCATTTGTCCATTCCATCCTTGAAATTTATAACCAGGATTGGGTCCAGAGGAAGGAGGATTCCAACCCCCCATCATAGGAAATAACTAAGGGATATTCCCCCCACCACATGGGAAATCATTATAAGGAGGCGACGTGCCCCCGACCTAAGATTAGCATCGACATCAGGTGTCAGAAAGGAGGATGACATGTGCGAAGTCATATTTGGTATAACAAAAGAGAAAGGATTAGAGGCATCGAATAAGTACTATAACAAGGCATCCCCATGAAAAAGGTTCTAGGGGGAGAAGATACTGATGATGAAAAAGTCATACCATTCGAAAATATAAAAGGATTCATCCCCATGGACTGAACTAAGATCATGGAATGGGTAGTTCTAACTAAGGGAGTCACAGGGGTTCCACCAATGATAGTGGAGGTTGGAGTTGAATCAATACTTGGGATGGGAAGATCGTGAGCCTCAGCGGTGGAGATGTCCATACCATGTTTATTAATTTTATGCCTTTCAAGAGGCATATTCAGTATCGGACCAAACTATGGTAATTGATTCAAGAGACGATGAGATCTGTGGAGAGGTTGGTCTCACTCCACGATGTCTCAAAACTCATGATGAAAATATAAATCCTAAGGCCAACTAATATACAAAGAGCACACTCCTAAATAAAACTAGAAGCAAAATGCAAGCAAACAAGTGAGGATGGTTGAAAGGGACCTCCCAAACTAAAGAAGGAATGCCTCTCCTAGGAGGGGATGAGAATCTTAAACAATAGAGTGGAGGTAACAAAATCAGTTATAAGGACCCTCATGGGATTCACAGTGTAGTTGGTCAAATCCCTCTAGAGAGAAAATCCTCCATAAAGTCTGTGTGATGTCTAATCCCTATCTGACTCTAGGTGCCTGCAAAATAAACCCTACAAGCAACCTGTGTGGATACCTAGGTCAGTAAACTAAGGTCACCATGGTACAACCAATGCTCGGGTGAGTAGTCACGGGTTAGTTCCACCATATGGGCAAGGTATAAAATCCTGAAGTCTCTAAAGAACTGTCTCTCATGGAGGTAAAGGTACTGGCCAAACCCCCATATACGAATAGAACCTCAAAAATATCTCTAGTGCTAGGAAGGTATTAGAGGGCTATCTCTGCAACCAAATTCGTGCAACGTCATGCTTAACTCCGGTGTGAGTGGAGCTTCCTGAGGACACCAATTATACAATGGGTCTTACCACTCCTTGGTCAGACAAATACATTGAATTTTGTAGCCTTGGAGAAATTTACTCACAAAATCCTATTCCAAGGCTCTAAATCCTACACTTGTTTGTGTACCCTGAAAATCAAAATCATTTCTAATCAATTTCAATTATTGAGCGTTAATTTTAGTGGCTTATGATTACAAAATAGTTTAGTTCAAGATACATTAAAACTCAAGGGGGACTCCTTTATTGGTTGGTTTCACTGATTTAGATTAGGTCAACAACCTCGATGATCAAAAGTCTATTGTGGGTTATGTTTTAATCCTAGGTTCACGACCTATCACTTGGGCCTATAATAAACAATAGGCTTTTGTTATTTCTTCAACAAAAGTAAAGTATCGAGCAACAATTAATGCAAGTCGAGAAACATTGTGGCTTCGACGGATCGTTTTAGACTTTGGCTTCTAGCAACAACATTTGACCACCCTTTGGTGCAATTGATCCAGATTTTATGAGTAGAACAAAATGAATACAGATCTATATTATTTACTCAAAGATACAATGAACAATAACATAGGTACAATAAAACTTGGCTTCTATTCAATAAGAAATATGTTGAAACTGTAAAATGCAAACTGAAACAAACTTGCTAGAATGGTGAGGGTTTATCTCCGAGAAGAGATGTGATGGTTGCGCTCATTTGCAAGAAGATGAGTACAATGAGGCTCAAAAGGAATTTTTACATCAAACATGAATACTAAAACCCTGGACATCAGAAAACCAAACCCTAGGAGATGATGCACCAAAAGTCATGTGGGCCCCGTTGGGGTAAGTTGGTACATCAACTTCTCATGGTCGTAACTTTTGCATACGATCTTCATTTTAGGTGCACGATAACCTGTTGGAAAGGTCTATCAGAGGACTACACATCATGTTGTCACACTTTGAATTTTTCATTACTGTGATTGTGGCGAGCCCAAAATATGTTGTTTAGGGCCTCAAAATATCCCCGGAAGTTTAGGACCTCAAAAGCTAGAAAAAAAAACTGCCAAGATAAAAACTGAAACTTCCAAGATGACATATGTGTGTGAGCCAGTTGGAAGAGATGGGTGGCCACCAATATCCACCTGAATCAATCCTGCCCCCTTAGGAAGCAATGGTCTCTATTGCGTTGAGTTCCCCCATCAGATGAGAAAATTTCTACTGAATTTGGCCCCGAGTGAGCCACTTGCCTCAGTGTAGAAGTTGCCTTACTTTGACAACATGATAAAGGTGAAACTTATGTTTGTGAGTGCCCTTGACCTGTGTCTCCATGATTTTATCAGTGGATGCTTGTTCCATGCAATGAGGGTTCAGATATGTCGGTGTCAATTATTTTGCTACCTCTGAGGTGTCCAATAATGGTTGAAAGTATGGCTGAAGGAGGTCCATATTAAACATTGGGTGCAAGCCAAGGAAGGGGAGAATGTTGAGCTCAAAATCATTGTCACCCACAACCTTGGTGATGGTATAAGTTCCATAGCATAGTGGACAAATCTTTCGATTGGGTATTGTAAGGCGTTCTTTCTACAAGTGAAAACAAACTTTGTCTCCCACTTGAAACTTGTGTGGCACCTGGTATTGATCATGGCACTGTTTGTACTTGGCATTGAACTTCTGCAAAGTATCCTAACACTGTTGGCGGATGTGATGGATCTGCTCAATGAACTGAGTAGCTTTATCAGCTTCAGTTTGAGCATGGGATGAGTCTTTCTAGGTGGTCGCAAGGAGTAGTGCAACATCCATGGGACCCAATGGTTGAAATCCTAACTCCACCTAAAAGGGGTTGTGGTGGTTTGAGTTAAGTATGGATCTGTTGAAGCTATATTGAACATAGGGAAGACTCTCATCCCATGTGCAGGGATGCTTGGAATTGTAAATGCGTAAGATATGCACGATCATCCAATTGACGACCTCGGTTTGGTCATCCATATAAGGGTGTAAGGAAATGGATTTGGTGAGCTTAGTGTCCAAAAATGACCATAGGCTCAACCAGAATGTGTTGAGGAACCGATTGTCCTTATATGACACAATGGTTTGTGGTATCCCAAAATGTACCCATACTTTTTCGAAGAAAAGCTTCACAGTCACCTCTCCTGTGATGCTCTTCTTGTAGGTGGCCATAATCGCCATTTTAGAAAAAATGATCAACCACCACAAAAACACAGTCATTTCCCCGCTTGGTTGATGGAAGGCCCGACATGTAGTCCATCGAGATGGATTCCTAGGGCCTTTCTGAAGTAGGCAAAGGGGTGTACATGCCTTGTTTCTTAATGGTCGGTTTGGAAATGGCATGAGCAATATAAGACTTGATATACTTGCTGACATCATGTCGAAGTTTCGACCAATAGAAATGTTGTTGCAGCACAGCCATTGTCTTTTCTACACCGAAGTGTACTGCCACCCAACTGTAGTGGGATTCCCAAATTAGCTTCACTCGCTCTCTTTATGGAACATAGAGATGGCCCAAATGGCACAACAACCAATCCCAAATATGGAAATCAATGACAGTTATGTTTGCACCTGACATCTAGTAGGTGGTGGAGAAGAAAAGATCTCTCTCATAGAGTTGAGACCATCCAAAGGTCTCATGGCTGCAGGATTTTAGCATCATGGTGAGTGATGCAACTAGAAGGTGGTTGAGGCAATCGATGACGCGGTTAGTGCTTCCTATCTTATACTTGATGTTGAGATGTAATTGTTGCAAGTATGTGGACCACTTCTGATGATGGTCATTCTGTAATTTACCATGTGTCTACATGAACTGCAATGACTTATGATCGATGTGGATGATTGTCTCCTTCCCGAGAATGTAATGCCTCCACTAGCGATAAGATTTCCTAATGTAGTACATTTCTTTGACATAAGTAGGGTACTTATGGACGACATATGATAGTGTCTCACTATGATAGGCCATGGCGTGTCCATGTTGAGAGAGAACTGTGACCACAACATAGTCTGAAGCATTTGTCTCGATCTCAAAGGGTTATTGCAGGTTGAGTAATGAGAGCACTCGGGTTGAGCACAAGCACTGCTTCAAATCATCAAACGCTTGTTGTTGGGATAGGCCCCACATGAAATTTGTCTTACCATCACCCTTGGTTACATGGATGAGGGCCCATGCAATATGGAAGAATCCCAACACGAACCTGTGATAGTAATTGGCAAGGCCTAAAAATCTCTGAAGCTCAATGAGTGTGGTTGAGGCTAGCCAATCATGACTGACCTCCATCTTGGTTGGATCCACATGCACCCCATGCTAATCAACAATGTAGACTAGGTACCAGACCCTTCCCATGCTGAAGGAGCATTTTTCCAAATTTCCATATAGCTTGTGTTGCCACAAAGTGTGCAAAACCTGTTGAATATGTTGCAAGTGTTTCGCCCAATTCTTGATGTAGATGTGAATGTCATCCAAATACACCAACACAAAAGAATTGGTGAAATGCTACAAGATATCATCCATGTTGGCTCTTGGTTATGGAAGGAAGTGAATATCAAGGAAGAAAAGGGAGAACGCAAACTTTGCGGAAGGCACAGTGACTGATACTAGGTCGAAGTGAGCAAAAGAGCAAAAAAGATGGAGCGAAGCCCGAGAAAGCAAGTCGTTGGAAAAGGAGATCGAGAATGATAAGTCAGCAAGGAAGAAGGACTGTGGATGACTCAACAAGTGAAAAAATCCATCATTGGATGATTTGGAATACCGTGCGAGAAGAAAGGAAAGACAGGCTGGTAAAGCCCTGAAAACATGGGTCAAGTTGACCTAGGGTTTTAGACACCTAGGGTTTTGGTATCTATGGTTTTGGACACCTAGGTTTCAACCTAAGGATGTCGGTGAATGATTGTAATGTATAAATAGAGGTCTAAAGGGCCTAGGTTGGGTTGGTACGATAATATTATCATTATTTTTGTTGGTATCGAGGTGGTTGAGAGAGTAGTATTGTGTGAGAGAGAGGTGTTGAGTACGAGAGTGTTTTGGATTGTAAGATCTGTAGCTGGGTGCAAAGATCAACCTTGCATTTGGGTGCACAAGGAGGGGAGAGGAACGAAGGAGAAGAGAGAATATCTGCTAGCTAAGAGCGCATATAACAACTATATGATTTACTAAAATATAATATAGCACAGTTCTGTGGACGTAGCCCTAGATAGAGGGTGAGCCACATATATTTTGTGTTGTGTGTGATTGGTATTTTGCATTTGTCATTCATATATTGTTATTGCATTGCTGAGGTAGATCTGAAAGATGCATGGAGTAGATCAAGCTGATAAGTGATATATGAATGTTGTGTTGTTCTAAGGTTAGATCCACTTGATATTCCCTTTGGTTGTAGACATCTCTACCCTGCAACCCCCTCCTAACTACTTCGGGTGAGACAACATCTGCTTCGCAGGTGTTGCCGAAAGGGGCAGTAGTTAGGGCTTGTTGGTGCATTCTTGGAGCTGAACCCTAGGTCTGCCCCTGTGCCAACAAATAGTTCCGATCTGAAGAAGTGCACCTTCTTCTCCCCATTTAGAATATTGTTAGGACACATTGTATGTAAGCAAGGATTGCTGGTAGATCCATCCAAGATCGCTATTATAGTTGATATACCCCCTCCTACAATAGTTAAACAGTTGTGCACTGTGCTAGGACATACTGACTATTACAGGAATTTCATCAAAGGATATGCTCAGATTATAACACCTATGGAGAATCTTTTGAAGATGGACTGTTAGTTTAATTGGACAGTAGAATGTCAGCAAAGCTTTGACACACTGAAAGAGAAAATGGTTACAGTGCCCATTTTGGTTTTTCCAGATCAGATTAAGGAATTTCATGTACATGTCGATGCATCATCCATTGCATTGGGAGTTGTATTAGCACATCCAGGAGAAGGAGACATTGACCACCCATTAGCCTTTTCTAGCAGGAAGCTATCTACAGCTGAGATTAATTATACCACTACTGAAAGAGAGGGATTAGCCATGGTGTATGCACTGCAAAAATTTCACCACTATTTATTGAGAGGACACTTTAAAATGTTTATTGATCACTCTGCGTTGAAGTACCTAGTCAACAAGCCAGTGTTTGGGGGAAGAATATGTAGATGGCTTCTGCTATTTCAAGAATATGATTTTGAGATCATAGTAAAGCCAGGGAGAATGAACAAAGGTCCTGACTACTTGTCAAGGTTGGAACATGGTGAAGAACTAACCAGTTTATAGGATGCACTACCGAATGCACAGCTGCTAGCCATTAGAAATATTGATGACCACTTTGCAGAAATAGTGCAGTTCCTATCAACTGGAATGGCACCTAGTGAGTATACAATTCCCCAAAATAAACAACTAGCAGTGCGCGTTGCGTATTTCTCACTTATAGCTGGACATCTATACAAGATGGTACCGGACGAGATATTGTGAAGATGTGTTATGGAGGCAGAACGCCCATTGATCCTCGCACAAGCTTATGAAGGCATCGCAGGAGGACATTATGCAGGTAAAGAAACTATGCAGAAGGTTCTTAGAGCTAGCCTTTGGTGGCCTACCTTACACAGAGATGCTAAAGACTATTTCAGAGCCTGTGATGTATGCCAAAGAGTTTGAAAACCATCCAGAAGAGATGAAATTCCATTAGCTCCACAACTGATCCTACAAGAATTCTAGAAATGGGCCATTGACTTCGTTAGACCTATAAATCCACCAGGAAAGCGTACAGGAGAAAGGTACATAATTATAGCAACAAAGTACTTGACCACATGGGTCGAAGCTAGAGCAGTTAAGGACTGTAGTGAAACTACAGCTGCGCACTTCATATTTGAAGATATCATAACCAGGTTTGGATGCCCAAAGATCCTTATGAGTGATCAAGGTACACATTTCATCAATAAGACAGTCGAAGCCCTGACTAAAGAATTTGCAGTCCACCATCAAAAGAGCACATTGTACCATCCACAAGTAAATGGGATAGTTGAAGCATTCAACAAGATTTTGGAAACAACACTAACCAAGATTTGTTGTGTGAACCAAGATGATTGGGATTTAAGAGTACCAACAGTGTTATGGGCCTATAGAACCACTTGCAAGAAGCTAACAAGGCAGACCCCTTTTAAGTTGGTACATGGTCTTGAAGTTGTTTTTCCAATGGAATATTTGGTACCAAGCCTAAGAATCGTTTCCTTTACAGATATGGATGACATTGGAGCTATTCAAGAGAGGCTCACATAGTTAGTCAAACTTGAGGAAGATAGATTTATTCCAGGATTCCATCAGCAGGTTCAGAAGGAAAGAGAAAATGCCTATCATGACAGGCACATCAAGCGGAAGGCATTTAGACAAGGAGACCTAGTACTAGTCTATGATAGCAAGTCCATGAAACATCCTAGAATATTTAGAATACATTTGCTTGGACCATATGAGATCACCTATGTCACATAAGGAGGAGTTGCGCAACTGAATACGTTAAAGGGAGAATGGAAGGAAGGATTAGTGAATGGGAGTCGGCTGAAGTTGTACTATAACAACCAGCTGCCTCGTAACTCTCAGTAAAAGCTAGAAGAAAAGGGTCTAGGCACCAGGTGCAGTTGAAACTGGGTACCAGACACAGAAAAGACAGTCTGCACAGGGAAGTAGAGAAAGCATAAGGAAAAAATAAAAAGCTACACTTCGCAGTCTGAAGTCAGAGTACAACAGAAGGGTCAAATCAAAGTGCCTTGGGACGAGTCACAGGTGAGTGTTGGGGGCTTGTTGGCCCTTGGTTATGGAAGGAAGTGAAGATCATGGAAGAAAAGGGAGAAAGCGAACTTCGCAGAAGGCATAGTGACTGATACTGGGTCGAAGTGAGCAAAAGAGCAGAAAATATGGAGCGAAGCCCGAGAAAGAAAGTCGTTGGAAAAGGAGATCGAGAATGACATGTCAGCAAGGGAGAAGGACCATGGATGACTCAGCAAGTGGGAAAATCCACCGTTGGATGCTTTGGAGCACCGCGCAAGAAGGAAAGAAAGATAGGCCGGCGAAGCCCTAAGAACACAGGTCAAGTTGACCTAGGATTTTAGACACCTAGGGTTTTGGTATCTAGGGTTTTGGACTCCTAGGTTTCGGCCTAAGGATATTGGTGAATGATTGTAATGTATAAATAGAGGTCTAAAGGGCCTAGGTTGGGTTGGTACAATAATATTATCATTATTTTTGTTGGTATCAAGGTGGCTGAGAGAGTAGTATTGTGTGAGAGAGAGGTGTTGAGTACAAGAGCCTTCTGGGTTGTAAGATCTTCAGCTGGGTGCGAAGATCAACCCTGCAGCTCAGTGCGCACGGAGGGGAGAGGAACGAAGGAGAAGAGAGAAGATCTGCTAGCTAAGAGCACAGATAAGAATTGTATGCTTTACTAAAATATAATATAGCACAGTTATGTGGACATGTCCCTAGAGAGAGGGTGAACCACGTATATTTTGTGTTGTGCGTGATTGGTATTTTGCATTTGTCATTCATATACTATTATTGTATTGCTGAGGTAGATTTGATAAATGCATGGAGTAGATCAAGTTGATAAGTGATATATGAATGTTGTGTTGTTCTGAGGTTAGATCCACTTGATATTCCCTTTGGTTGTAGACATATTTGTCCTGCAACCCCCTCATAAATTCTTTGGGTGAGACTACATTTGCTTTGCAGGTGTTGCCGAAAGGGCCAGTAGTTAGGGCTTGTTGGTGCATTCTTGGAGTTGAACCCTGGGTCTGCCCCTGTGCCAACAGTCCATCATCCTTAGGAAATTTGTTGGGGCATTCATCAAACCAAAGGGCATGACCAACCATTCAAAAATACCTTCCTTAGACTTAAAGTAATTTTTTCATACATCTATCTCCTCTATTGGGACCTAAAGGTGGAAAGACTTCAGATCATTCTTACTAAAGTATTTGGCCCCCTTGAGTTGGTCAAGGAGATATTCAATTCAGGGAATCGGGTATGGTTCATGTCTGTGATTTTATTTAAGGCCCGATAATCATTGCAGAGTCGATATGTCCTGTTGGTGCAAGTTTGACTAGACCAGGGTCCTTCTCAGGTTACCAACAAAAGGTACAAATTAGTCTAGAGCACTAGCATTTTCATCTACTCTGAAGAGAAAGGTCTCACTTGAAGCGTTGCTGAGAAAAAGAGATAGGGAAGGGTAAAGAAAAAACTTAGGAGGATTCACATAACCATCAAGACTCATCCTAACCTCGCACAAGACATCTAGCCATCGAACATATCCGAATCTTATGTGTGCAAGAATTGAATGTACCTATGTTACCGAAAAGCATTTAAACACAGACCCATCACGAGGAACACATAACCATAATAAAAGATTGTAATGCATGAGTAAAACATAAGAAGACATAGCATATTTTGAAAATTTGGGTCCTTCTTTATATTATCTTCAGAATCTTCCTTCATTTACAATCTCTGAACCTTACAGTAGTGCTCTATTACAGACTCTTGACTCTGGACTCATGTCATGGAACTCTAATTCTCAAAAGATGTACAAACTAAATTTAAAAACTCAAACATTTTCTTGACTCGGCTGACAACAACCTCATAGAGAGGGAAAGATCAGGTTGAACTCGATCACAATTTAACTGAACTCGTAACTAATCAACCCTTTTACAATCATGTTCATCCCTATATATAAGCTAGGTTGTGTCTTCCATCTCGGCTCACACAGTTTCTTGTTCTGTTGCAACTGTTGTTGCTTAGTTGGCGTTGTGCTGTCTTTTGCAACTGATTTATGTTGCTCTTTCTTGCTCTATCGTCCAAATTCTTCTGGAGCTTGTGCAACTCATGCTCAGTCAAAACTTGTGTTATTCCTTATCCCAAAAATGAAGGGCACAATAGCCTCCTACCACAACCCTTGACTCGCCCTCGAGTCAAGTGCTTGGTTCTTTTGCAAATTCTTGGAGCACCTGTTGTTTTCCTTTGTCCTCCTTTTCTTCTTCCTTATGCTCTTTTGTTTGTGCTTTCTCTTCTTTTTCCTCTTCAAATGAAGGGCCCAATTCTGGGACCAGTTGCAAGGCTTGTTCCCTCACTCCTTGAAAGTTTCCAACCCTATCCTGCCACTTCCTGGCAAGGAGTGATGCCTCTGCAACAAATTGTTGGGTCGCCTATGTACTACACCCCTTTGGCTTGGACACGACGAACAAGTTCCACTCAGAATATGTTGTTGCATCAACTTGATGCATATGCATGTATACTATCTAAATAACAGGTCGAAAGTCGTACAAATCTTTCTTTGCTATGGACTGTGCCTCGTAGAGGGCATTCAGTTCATTGTCCAGTTGTTGGATTTGGTTGAACTTCTGTTGTTGCTCCTTTGGATCCATCATGGCTGCAGCTTATTCATTCAGCACCTGGATCTTGGTGCGCACCTCCTCCAATACCTGGTTATGTTGAGCGATGATGCCCATCCAATCACTGACTTCCTTGAAGATCTTTGTGCATTCTGCTATGAATTTTTGTAGTGTTGCTCAGGCATTGTTGCCTTCCATTACTATCTTCTACATCTTCTCTTGTAGCTTCTGAGGTTTTTGCTCTACTTCTAGCTGAGTCTATCACAAATGTACTTCCATATGCTCAGCGCAAGTGGCAAGTTGTGTCCATACTCCTTGGAGCAACTCAATTTGATGCTTTGGCTCGCCTGCATCACTGGCTTCAGAAAGTTTGGGTGCAACCTTCTGAATCTTCGGCTAGGCTTCAACAAGCTTTTCTTGCACTCTTTCCAATCTGTGCTCAACCTTGATTTTTTCATGTGCTTATTGTGTTCTGCACGCTCATGCAAGGAGTGCTTCCTCCCGTACGACCTGAACAAACCTCTCAGCCTACTAGAGCCTTTGCTCTAATGTATCAGTTGATGCTCTGATTAGTCCAAATAAGTGCGTCGTTGGCCACTGTACTAGGTCAGCAAATGAAGGGGATGCATCTCTAGGTGCTCGTCTCTGCAATGGAAGTCCAATGGTCGTCAAATGCTTCGAGCAAGTCTCTACCTCCTCCTTTGTTGACGGTCCTGGTGCAATCATCAATCTTAGCGATGAGGGCAAGAGAGTCAGGAGCTCTGTCATGTCTATGCATAGTTGCATCAGCTCTGTGCATTGTTGAGGATTCTGGAGAAATCGCTCCATCTGTTCTTGCACGGATATCGTGCTCTGCCTGGGTGTTGATAATGGTTCCTTCTAGACCTCTGGTATCTCCTGCCCATTTCGCTCATCTACTTCCTGCATTGTTCTTTCTTGGCCACCCTCACCCTTGCTCGGTGAGGGGATTTGCTGGTTGCTTTGGGCTTGCGTCTCCTCCATAGTTTAGGTGTCTTTTTCTTGCGTAGGAGGCACAGTCTGTTGGTCCTGGATGTCTCGGTTCAGATCAATTAGCTGCATGCTCTGCTCTGGTCCTTTGGGGTTAGGACCAGAAAATTATGATCTCAACTTGGGCAACTACTGGGTTGTTCCTGGCAGTTCTTGCTCTGGCTGGTTGAACTACATCGGCTCTGGGTTTGAGGTTTGGGGTGGACTGATGGTTTTGGGGGTTGGCAACTGGGGTTCTAGTGACAATGGAGGATGCTCAAGGATGATTGTGGATGGAAATGTTTTAGGCTCAGGGTCATCCTGAATGTGGATGATGGGGCCTGCTCTAACTGTTGTGTGGGTGTGGGGAACAATCGATGCAATGGGTTGGGGGTTCAAAGGTTTATTCGACGAAACCCTGGTTTTGAGCTTCTTCATCGTTGGTTTGGTAACGAACACAACACTCGGAATCTTGTTGACATCCTCACTTGACAACATGGAATTACACTCCAATAGTTGCGTCTCATCTTCCTCCTCCGAGTCAGATTATGCCAGAGCTTCTTGCTTCTGTGGCTCTGAGCTTACGCTCGATCCTACCCTTGCTTCTTTGCCTTTCTTCTTTAGAAGCTTGACCAGTAGGATGTAGTGCATCCCCAACTTGTGCAGGTTGCATTTAACTCCTAGCCACGACATTACTTCTTTGTCGAAGGCCACCTCGTACAGGTAGACTAACAACATCCTTGTATGGAAGTCTTCCCTAATAACCTACCTCGGCCATACAAATGTATGGTGTCAATCCATGCTGAAGGAAATATTTCTCGTATTGCAATTAAGAAGTTCCTACAGAATACGCAACCTCTGTGTTGCGTCTATCAGGCCATTGTACCACTTAGAAAATGTTGCGGCGTTGAAGGCTGCATTCTCGGAATCTGTCCTGGACTGCCAAGGCTCGAACATATTCACCATGCGCCCTTTGTCTGGTAGAGTCGGAGATCTTCCCATAGGTGGCTTCCATTTGAAAATTGTAAATGCCATCAACATATAACTATAGGTGAAGGTTCCTCCCTTCTCCTGTGCTTCCTCGCATGCCACTAGTAGTTCCTCCAATAGGTAACTACACAAGTTGAACACAACGTCGTTGACGCAAAAGTCTGCTACTGATGGTGCATCTAGCGTGCATTCAGCCTTGTAGTATGATCTCATAACCTTGATGGATATGATGTAACAACCTGTCCTGATTGTTTATGGTAGTATGGGGTCAATTATTGTTCTGCGCCCCCCCTCTTTGTGTTGAATTTTTCATACAGGCTAAGCTCTCCTTTCTTTTTGCCATGCTTACCAGAACCCTGGAATCCTTTCGACACATCCTCTCCTTCAAAGGAAAATCCAGTAAGCTGATGGATATCTTCATCATGGATTGGATATCACCTATCCAACTAGATACTTCGTTCATGCACTCTTTTGAACAAAAAATTTGTGCACTGTGCAACCTCTCCAGTGGTGTTGAATATTGGTAGGTCTCTAAGGTTCATGATGGTAGAGTTAAATAAGTTGACAAATTCTGATTTTGGCACGAATTGCATGCCTCCCGACTCGTTTGGAGCCATCTTCCAGAAGATGTCTATGTTCATCTGGGGAAACAAAACTGGATCTGTTAAATCAAGGTCGAGGAGCTTAACCCGCTCCACCTTCCCTTTGAGATCGCCCACGACCTCAACTTGGGGGTCGCAAAGCTCGTTTGGTACTGCATATTTAGACATGGCACTTCGAATTCCTATAGCTCTCGGCATTGTGAATTTTGAGTTATCACAACTTCTACGGTAAGCTAAGGACTAGGGTCGTGACTATGGGTTTCACAATTGTACAGGCTGGCTCGCTTTGCAGAATTCAAAAGTCACTAAGATATTTTGAAAACAATGGGTGCTATTGCGAATTCTCAAAGGCTTATGCTTGGCTTAATAGGCAAGTTTATCAATTACTACGGTTCATCATGACCTTATGGATGCAACTGGATCTAAGTTGTCCAATGGGACGGTTGAACAGGTTAAATTCTATCGAACGACACTGACATTTACTTTGGCAAGTTGGGTAAGGACATGGCCGGTTTCAGACCTTTCCGTCTGATGCATGGGAATCCCAACACAAGTATCGATGGCATCTTCATGTATCATGGTTTCATGGCTTAGATGAGGTATTGTAATGGCAATAAAGGTTGTAACTAGACTGGGTTTGTGTGGCCATATGGCCTCAGATCATATCCAAATTTGTTCTCCCTCCGACCACAAAGAAGGTCCCCGTCATATTAATGAATGTTGTTAACAGTTTCTTTTATGCTTCGGGTCCTACGTTGTTGAGTCATTAGTTCTGCATCAAACACCACTAAAACAAAAAATGAACTATGTGTCACGACGCAACACTGCACATATTGACTTTAATGATTGAATTTACAAAATCTCAGAAAACTCAAATCTAACTACTATACATGCTCCTTCGAACTAGAGCAACAGTCCTTGTTTCTCAGTTTTGAGACATATAGGGTTTCAGGCAAGCGCCATTCACCCATATTGGACGCAGAATACCATCCAGTTGTGGGAGTTTGACTGCTCCTGAGGGTCGGATATCCACAATTATAAATGGTCCCAACCAATGCATGCGTAACTTGCCAGCATGCTTCTGGTACTGACTATCGTAAAGTATAACCTTGTCTCCTTGCGTAAGTACCTTGGTTTTAATATGCCTGTCATGTCAAGCCTTTTGTCTTACTTTTTCAACTGACTAATGGAAGTCTACTAGAAATCTAGTCTCCTCGAGTACTTGTAGCTCCATAAGTCTCTATGCAACTGATTCCTCCTCCGCCATATGTGTGATTTGTGTGATGTAAAAACTTAGAGTGATGAATTCTGGAGACACCATTGCCTCTTTCCCATAAACTAGCTGGAACGGTGTGTACTTATGGAGTTTCTTTGTGGTTGTCCTATAAACCCACAGTACCATTAGAACTCTATCGTCCCAGTCTTCCCGATTCGCACAATAGACTTTTGTCAAGCCTTTCTCTAGGATCTTGTTGAATGCTTCTACTGTTCCATTAGCCTGAGGGTGATAGGGGTTTCTTTTGTGATGTTGGATCAAGAATTATGTTGTAAGCTTTGTTATAGTGCTGCTAATGAAATGGGCTCCCTGATCATTGTTTAGGCTTCTTGGACATCCAAACCGAGAGATAATACTCTCAAAAATGAACCTGGCAGCAGTATCGGTCAAATAGTCCTGAACTGTTGTTGCTTTAACCCAATGTGTGAGGTAGTCAGTTGCGGTAATGATGTACCTAGAATTTGAATGCTTGGCTTTTGGTTGATTGGTCCAATGAAATCAACTACCCATTTCTCAAATGCTTGTAGAGCTCGAACTGGTTGAAGTGGTAATTCATCTCGTTGCGATGGCTTGCCTACTCTTTGACAAACATCACATGATCTAGCATATACCTTTGCATCCTTGAAGAGCATTGCCCACCAAAGTCCAGCTTGCATAACTTTATGTGCGGTGGCCTTTCCTACTACGTGACCTCCCACAACTCCACTGTGGCATTCCCAGAGTATATCCTGGCTTTCATGATCAAGGACACATCTTCTGAGGATACTATCTAGTCCCAGTTTATACAACTATCCCGTGATCAACTAGTAATTCACTGCTCTAACAACCATGTGGCATTTTTGGGTTGCAGAATATGTTTATGGGCAGGCACCTGTACTTAAGAAGACTGTTATGTCCTCCAAGTATTCTGGTATGGCCTCAACTCGGAACAATTCTGCATCTGGGAGCTGATCATCAACTGCTTCGCCACTTTCCCCTGACTCTAGTCTATACAAGTGATCAAGTCCTACGTTGCATCTTCCCATCTTGACAATAACTTCAAACGAAAACTCCTGAAATAACAGCAACCATCTACAAATTCTCCCTTCCAACATAGGTTTTTTAAATAGATATTTCAATGCAGAATGATCAGTAAAGAACTTGAAATGAGAACCTAACAAATAATGTCTAAATTTATGCAAAGCACAAATCATGGGTAGACTCCCCCTTTCTGTCATTATGTAGTTGCATGCAGCTTGCGACAACTTCCGGCTCGCAAAGTAGATAGGATGATCCACGGCTCCATCTCTAGGTTGCGCTAAGATTGTTAGGTATGTGTTATATTCTTTGCGGGGGTTCGGGGGCAGCGCCCCTGAAAAAAAAAAATTCGGGCCGACATATTTTCACCGGGTCGAGCCGACATATTTCCGGGACCACATGATATTAGGTGGTTTTTCGGCACATGGTTTTTGCCGATGGTTTTCTATTTCCGGTTAAGGAATTAGGGTTTTGGACTAATCCAGGTCATTGGGTTAGGGTTTTGGATGCC
>ML780633.1:1327076-1341575 GCA_009831015.1 Picea engelmannii
AGAGATCAAAAAAGGAGGAAACTCTGGTTAAATCAGAGAAAATATGTTGAGACAATATTGCAGAGGTTTAATATGCAGGAATGTAAACCGGTCAAGGTTCCTATTCCCGTTGGTGTAAAGTTATCTGTGGATCAGTGTCCCAATACACATGAAGAAGAGGAGGACATGTCTCGTGTTCCATATGTGAGTGCAGTTGGCAGTTTGATGTATGCAATGGTCTGTACTAGACCGGACATTGCACATGCAGTGGGAGTTTTGAGCAGGTATACGTCAAAACTAGGGAAGGAGCATTGGACAACAGTAAAAAGAGTTTTCAGGTATTTGCATGGCACTGCTAGCTATGGATTGTGCTACGAAGGAAGACCAGGATTGGACAGAGTGGTTGATATACATGGCTTTTTGTATGCAGACTAGGCTGGAGATTTGGATCGTAGGAGATCTACAAGAAGGTATGTGTTTAACCTGTTTGGAGGAGCAATAAGTTGGATGAGAAAAAGACAAGCTGTAGTGGCACTTTCGACTACAGAATCTGAATAAATGGCAGCCACTCATGCAAGTAAGGAAGCAGTATGGTTACAAAGATTGTGTTCAGGTATTGGGTTGGTACAAGAAGCTGTAAGGATAGAGTGTGATAGTCAGAGTGCAATTTTCTTGGTGAAGAACCCTGCTTATCATTCAAAGACAAAGCACATTGATGTTCAATATCACTTTGTGAGAGACATGATTGAAGAAAAGAAAGTATCACTGATGAAGGTGGATACTTTGAAGAATGTTGCAGATTCATTAACTAGCTCCTAAGGAAATTCCCAAAGCATTTAAATGGACGTGAAATTCATTTTCCTAGTTTGGGAATATCAGTATCAGGGCTGTGTTAAGCTTCTCCTTGAGTGTCTCAAATGCTTTATCACATTATGGAGTCCATTGGAACGTTTCGGCCTTCTTTAGTAGGTTTTCTAGAGGTGCAGTGATGTTTGCATATTTTATGATGAACTTGCAATAGTACCTTGTGTGTCCCAGCGTGGAGCACAACTTCTTTGCACTCGTAGGTGGTGGCATATTTACAATAACCGCAACTTTGGCTGGGTCTACCAATATTCGTTCTCGACAGACTATGTGGCCTAACAAATTCCCATGTGGTACAAAGAATATGCACTTTCTGAGATTCAATGAGATCTGCAATACTCTGCATCTGTCAAACATTAACCATAATAGCGCTACATGTTCCTTGAGCAAACTTTATATCGTCCAATCATCCATATAAACTTCTATAAACTTGTGAATGAACTCTCTGAAGGCTGCTATTACAATTCTAGAGAAAACTGCAAGAGCATTCTTCAAGCCAAATGGCATCACATTGTATGTGAAAGATCCTCATTCTGTTATGAATGTGGTCTTCTTTTTGTCCTGTTCAGCGATCCTGACTTCGTGTGATCCGGATTATTTTTTGGCACGAAATGAGAGCAGAGATATAATAAATAAATGCACATAGATATCATGGATATGCAATAATATAATAGAAATGTATCATAGATGCAACCATAAACACGGAGATATAGTAATACATGATTCCTATTAATGAAAGAAATGTACAGAGACTGTAAAAATACAGAGTGAAAGACTCGCTAGAATGGTGGCAGCTTATCTCTGAGAAGAGATGCGACCACTATTCGCATTCCCCAGAAGATGATTTTACAATGAGGCTCCAAAGACCTTTTTATCATAAAGAAAATCCAAAATCCTAACCCCGGAAGATGAAAAGCCAATAGTTTTGTGGACCACGTTTTGGGTAGTTTGGTGTGTCAACTTCTCGGGTGTGTAACTTTGGCATACGATCTCCATTTTGGGTGCACGATAGCTCGTTGGGAAGGTATCATCGAGGATATTAATTTAGGGGGCTCAATAAGAGTTTCAGTTTTCATTGAGAAGATTGATCCGAAAAAACCTTCATTTAGGCCCTCAAAATGGCCCCGGAAGCTAAAAACTGCTAAAAATAGTAAATTACCAAAATTGCCAAAAAACTGTTTTGAACTAGTTGGAAAAGGTGGGTGGCCACCGATATCCACCTGGATCATGGTGGTACCTTTAAAATCCATCTGTGAATGAGTATGCCTCCTTCCCCACTACCTGTTCTAGCACCTCATCAGTAAAAGGTGTGGGGAAAAGGTCATACACACAGGCAAGGTTAAGTCTTCTATAGTCTACACAGACCCTAATATCCTATGTGCCTTTCTTACTTTGAATAACTATTGGGCTGACCCATTATGCTTCTTCCACTGCAAAAACGAGTCCTGCTTCCAACATCTTATCTATCTCCTTCTTAACCTTCTCTTTTATTCTAGGGTTAAGACAGTATGGTCTATGTCTTACAGTATTGCATTTGGGTTTCATTTCAATTTTCATTTCTCCCATAACTCCTTTGATCCCCTTCAACTAAGAAAAAGTCTTTGGGAACAAATCCTTGTATTCCCACAGTAGGCTCTATATCTCTTGACTAGCTTGCTCATCCCAGTAGTCTCCCACCATGGCTATCTTAGGTTGCTCTGTGGTCCTTATATTGACTTTGCGCGATTTTAATGAGTGATTATAATAACTATTAGTCTGACTGGGTGTGGTGTTCTGGATTTCTCTGTTCCCTTCTGTCTCTTTGATGGGTAGGTTTCTTAATTCCTCTAAGTCATCAGGGCTTTCTGAATTTCTGCTAATCTAATAACATTCTATAGGTTTCTCGATTGAGGGTAGGCGAGGGTTAGTCTGAAGTTCCTAGCTATGCTTGGCACATACTACTAAGTTTGGTTTCTTATTACTATTATCTGTAAAAATAAATTCTTCAATCTTGTGCAGGACTACTTCAAGCTCAGGGTACTTACTTGTAAATGAGAAGTCCTTGCAAAAATGAGCTGCCAGCATCTACCAGTTGTTGGTCTATCTTTTGGTTTCCTCATGTCTGAACCAAGATTTTGAGATTGGTCCTAGAGAGTGGGGAAATACCTAAACCCAAAAGTGAGAGGGTATTTCCACAACTTGCCATTATGTCACACATTGTTCAATATGCTCTTTAGGATCAGATTCTCCGTTGAATAGTCCCACAACTTGGAAAGTCGTTTGCATCTCTGGTTAAGATGCTCCTTATTTTGAAACCTATACTTGATGGCTTGCTTCACATCATCCCAATATTTGAGTAAGGCTTTATGATTGGCCCACCATCTGGCAGGGGTGTCCTGGAGAGCTACATCCAGTACTGAGATTCTTTGGTCCTCTACTACTGTTTCTTCCATGTTGAGCAGAAAATTGTCAAGTTATGAGGTGTCATCATATACTGGGTGTTCTCTAACCTCGGTCCCAATCCATCTGGTTTCTCAAACAGTTGCGCATCTCCTTGAGAATATTTCGTACGAACCTTGTTGCCAACTGTCAAAATCCAATTCTGAATCTTCATCTACTGATTGTATGCTTCTGCAACTTACTGATCCATTAGAAATAGAATTTATACAATCATCTCTTGTTCCTATTGTTATAGTGTACAACTGGTCCAAGTCTTCTCCCTCCATATTATTGTCTGTTTACTCTGTATATCTGGGCCCTATATATGGATCCAAAGGTTGAACTACCTTGATTCCATCAGCATCAAAGGTCATGGTGTCTTTTTTTAAGTCGATTACTGTGTAGTTTTCATAGGCCCAATCGATGCCTAGTAGTGTAGGGTAAGGGTCCTTATCTCCCAAGATCTCTATGACTTCAAAGTCAACCACAGTCTTTACTCCTGAAACATCTATTTCCACATTCTCCAGCCTTCCTATGGGGAAGATACAATATTGGTTTGTCATTCTTAACTGAATTGGGGAATATGTCAACCTAGGTTTTCCTAAGGCTTCCCAGGTCTTCTTAGGCAGAATGTTCACATGAGATCCCAGATCCAGCATGACATCCATAATCTCAAATTCATCTAACAAGGCTACTAACCTAAATTCTCTTCTCTTTCATACTTTTCTTCTCTGCACTCTCTGAGTATTCTTCTCAGGAATATTAGCCCTTATTCCTTCTTCTATAGGTTCTTCATTCCCTAATGTTATCACTGAAATTTCATCTGCAAACGGTTATAGGAATCCAGCATCTTCAAATAGCTATGAGTCCACCCATGGACTAAAATTGCCAAAAAAACATTTCCAAAAGGTCCAAAACTATACAACCAGTTATAAAATCAATATGCACTATGACTACACAGGGCGTGTGTGCACATGATCCATCCAGAAATGCAGAAAAAGTGCACGATGCGCGACTGTGGTCGCTAAAAGTCGCCTACACCTGAGAACAACGCATTTATGAGATTGGTCGGCCTCCCACCCACTTCTGGTTCAACTTCCAAGTTGATTTGACATCCAAATCTCGGCTGGATTCGACTGGGTGGCTGGTCAAAGACCTAAAGGTGCCCTAAACAACCCCTTTTCACACTAAAACTTGGTTGCACAATACCTCAAAGTGGTGCTATAAAACAAGGCCATGGGTGCACTACATTTTCAAGGAATTCATTTGCAAGGTTATGTTGTTGCTATTCTTTTGGGGAATCCTCTTATCTCATCAAGAGAATACTAGCACCATTATATTTGGGCAATCCACATTACTTTTTGAGTGCGTTAGCTTGGGATTCTTTCACCATTTCTTTCCAGTTTCAAAGTTGTAAGAAGAGCTCAATTGTGGGGGTCCAAGAGCCCTCCCTTGGAGGAAGAAGGGACCCAAAGTCCTCTTTCTTCTCAGTGTTTTCTTTTCACTAATACAATCCTTTCCATTGGTGACATGAGTCTTGTTTGTTTCTTGTTCTTATGTCCTTATGCTCAATAGTTTAGTTGTTCTTTCCTTTCTTAGTTTAATTCTTAGTTTAGTCTTTTATGTTTATTTTTCTAACCCTTTCCTTCACTGCTGTCTTGCTTAGCTGACCCAACTAAGCTTATAAGCACCTATATTTTGCTCATTCAGGTGACAAAAGAGTTGCAACAGATTGAAGACTCCACTGGGGAAAGGTATCAATTTCCTACCGCATTTGGGTTATTCTATCTCTTCTTTTGATTTTTTTAATCTGCAGGTACCATAACCAGCCCAAGCCGACCTGCAAAACACCCAATTCAAAGCTAAATTGAGAGAATTCCATCTGGAATTTTCTTCACGGTCGTGTGACAGGTGTGCACGGGTTCATTGGCCCACAGTCGCGCACGTGTGCCAAAATTACTATGTTATTCAGTGCCTTCCACGCACCTGCGACCAAAAGTCTTTTTCAGTTCACTCATTGGCGCTCAGTGCGCCTCTATCTACTCTGAGACCTGTGCACCTGTGTAGAAAAATACACATTGTAAGCCTTTTTATGATTTGTGGAAGGCCCCTAGCCTTCTTAAAAATGATTCCATGCATGTTGTAATCTACAACACACTCAATTCCCTCTCCATATAAAGGGATTAGTCAAAACACATAGGCACTTAGGGGGTTTAAAATCATTATTTCCTCTTTTGCTTTCATTTTTCCACATGGATGGCTTGCTTTGATTAAGAGTATAAGTTGGAATCATTTGTAATCACATAGAACTTGCATTGGGACCAGAAATTGGATAACAAGCGCTTAGTATGCTCTTCTCTCGCGCTTCAAAGCGATCTTGAGAATCATAAAAAGGTTGTAGGACAATTTCATCTCCCTTAAAAAGACTAAAACCTTTAGGAGAGCACAACAACCCCCTCGGGACTCCTCTTAGTTTATTTTTCAAACACATTTCAAGATTGTAACGGGTCGATACATGCCCACATGCTACAAAGATAGGATAGTGTTGAAATTTACTTTCTTAGATTAAATCACTAGGGAAGTTTAAAGGTTTTGTAACGGGCCCATACATGCCCACATGATCACAATCTAGGATAGTTTCAAAGCTTTCTTAGATTAAATCACAATAGGGAGTTAAAGGAATAATAATGGACCCACATGTCCACATGCTAGCTTCCTAGGGACTTTTTGAATTCTGCAAGGTTGTACCAATGACATTTAGTTAATTAGAGAATAAAAGACTTGTAAGGACCAAGTGAAGTCCAAATGCAGCAAGGTGACACCTAATTCATTAAAACATTGGCACACTTTCACTCATTCACACAAAAAAGTCACTTCTCACTCACATAGTTTTCATCTCAAAATGTGGAGGTTGAAGTAAGTTTTTCTCCAAAGGGATTCCAAAACACCCCACCCTTTTCTTGACGAAACTATCCACTCCCACTTAATTCCAATGAGATTGGCCCACACCCCCAATCTCTCAAAACAACCACATCTAAATTTTTTCTAAAAACTCACTAAGTTTTCCTCCACAGGAGGTGCCAAAAGAAATCTTTTAGTCTAGGTAGGATTTTGGGGATAGGCATCCAAATAACTCCCTGTTATCTAGTTCTCACATTTTCAAAACAATAGAAGTTTTCAAATAGGGAACTTTAAATTCTCCAAGTCAAGTGTTCCTAACACCATAAAGCAGGGAGATACCCGTGAAGGGTTGAAGGCCGAGGTCCGGTTGTTTTGTGCATCCCCCCTTGAGGCACCCACCTCTTGGACGGCATCCAGCCTATGACCCATTTCTTAGGCCAAAAATCTAAATGTCGCACTTTGACCGGGGTACCTAGTGACCAAATTTTAGGACATCTACCCAGGTGGGAATTGTGGGCTGCAATTGCACCCTGATCGGATTTTTTGTGGCTATTGGAAAATATCACCAGTTCTTTCGAGATATGCCCCCTCCACCCCTCATTATAAATGATTTCTTCATCCTTCACTAGTTTCTCTTTCGGTGGCTTCAGACCCCATTGTCGAGTTCTATTGGAAGGTCCAGTGCTATTTTGAGAGGAAGGATGTTCCATCTTTTAGGACATGAGCATTTGTTTTCTTTGTTCCCCCACGCGGACAAAATCCACTTATCCACATATATGCTTCTTTTTCAAAACACTTTATGTATGATGCACTTATGATTACATTTGATTTAGATATATATTGTGTAAAGTTCAAGAATTGCAACAAAGGCTCTTGTTTATTTATTACTCTCACCACATTCGCACACATCCACTTAGCTAGTCGGACATCATAGAGAACCTACATAACCCTCGTCGTTCCAGATGCTTGCTAAACCTCCCTCCTATTCTAAGGGGACTTCCTAGTCTTGCCAACTCATCGGTTCCACCTTCT
Source organism: Picea engelmannii (assembly GCA_009831015.1). Lineage (NCBI taxonomy): Eukaryota > Viridiplantae > Streptophyta > Pinopsida > Pinales > Pinaceae > Picea > Picea engelmannii. Next base: position 1,334,271 of record ML780633.1, read on the forward strand.
CACACTCCAGTGAGTGCCATTGTCTTAGGATCAGCTTTGCTTGGTTCCACCTTACTTGGGTCCAATTCCTAAGGTCCACTGTCCACTTGCTCTCCTTTACACGGAAGCGGGGGGGGGAAACTTACTCTCACGGGGGAAGTACAAACCCACCTAGTCCCCCCCAAGGGTTAGGTTCACAAACCACTCACACCATGGCTAGAAGTAACCCTCCACCACCACTCCAGATGCCATACTTGGCCTCTCTCAATATACCAGATCTAAGAAAACTCACAAATGATCCTATATTGCATGACCCCACATGGCCTGCAATTCCTACCAAACTGCTTTCCGATATCCCCAAGTTTGAAGGAAAGGCAGGAGATGACCCTGCCAACCATGTCATGACTTTCCACTTATGGTGCTCTTCCAACAGCATTATGGATGATTCCATCCGACTACGATTATTTCAACGCACACTCATTGGTCCATCAGCGAAATGGTATGTAGACGAAAAATCGGGGTCCCATGCAACTTTTGAGTCCTTGGCCAAAGAATTTTTTGACCTTCTTCCAATTACCAATCCGCCATGACAATGGTCTTGAACTACTCTCTAATTTTAAAAAAACCTCAGCCACACATATATCTTATCACATTCACGAGTGGCGTCGACGACGTAGTTTGTGCAAAGCAGAAACCACCAAACAACAATGTCTTGATTGGTTTCTCAGATCACTTGTCTCTGTCCTCGGTAAAGATGTGGCTTCCACCTTCCCTCAATCAGAAGAAGAAGCCATCAGTAAGGCTCAACAATACGACCTCATCTATTCATAATCAGGGTACTTGTACACAGTACTTCCTGATCTCCCAAAACCCATGCCATTTGGCCAAGATAAACCCGGGATGTCTCACTCAGCAGATAGATTGATTGGTAACACCACACACCACAATCCACAACCCCAACAACCACCAATGTATGGCACACCTCAATATTCGTCAGCATATGGAGGAACCCCTTATTATCCCCCACCCCCTTATCAACAACCATACCATGTTACCCTTCCTCCACCCATCAGTGGACCATCGCTGACACCCACAACACACCCACCTATCCAAACAAGTTCTGGTACTCCCTCAGCTTATACTCTAAGTACTAGTGAAATCGCCACACCTTCCTATGTACCTTACGGATCATTACCACAACAGAATCTGTACTTTCCATTTCCTGACCCTTCACATCCCATGGCTCCACCACAAGGACACCCTCACGTTGTGGTGAATTTTGTTCAACCCTCTCCCATTCAGTAATATCAAAATTTTGAACAGCTGAATACGGAAAATCCAACCCATCAGTCGAATAATGACAAAAATAAAGGAAAAAACCGGAACAATAACAACCCAGGTCAAGGTGGAAATCACCCCCAATAGAACCAACCTACTGGGGGCAACCAGAATCAAGGGAATCAAAACCCCCAAGGGGGCAACAACAAGCATCAAGGGAAAAGTAACAATAACCTTCGAACCAACTTCCCCTGTGCCCTTTGTGGTGAGTTCGGTCATTATACTCATCATTGCCCCCAAATCATTGATTTTAAACAGATGAAAGACTCAGTAAATGGACCACATCCTCCAGCACCGCCTGCCCCTTAGCAGGCCCAACAATAATATGTACAACAACCTCCCCCATCCATGCTACAGAACCCCATTCCGCACCACGGTGTGATGAACACCCAACAGGACATGTAGCCTACCCCACCACAGTTGGGACAATATCTCAACCCAAACAATCCTGCAGATCGCACTATCCTCCTCACTAGTGAGGAAGAAGTCCTTCCACAGACACGCAGTCATCAATACCGTGCACTTGCTAAGTCTCCTCCCATTCCCCCAGAAACAATCCCAGCACCAACGGGACCCCCGTTGATGATTCCTCGCCCTAACAAGGAAACACCTCTTCACATCCCTCGCATCCCATTGCGCAGGAATTTCCACAACCCGCAGGCTAGGGCGACTCATAATTACAGTTTGGTCAATGACTTAGCACAGTCCCTGGCTACAATGTCAGTCTTAGAAGTACTTCAAACTTGTCCCACTCAGCGAAAATCATTACTTTCCGCCTTGGGAGCAGTCGACCCTACGGATACTCAACTCATCACATTTGATCTCGACAGCGGAGAACCTCGCCTCCCCGCTCTCATCGCTTTTCAAATCCCCATTAAAATTCGGAACATTACAGTTCATCGGTGCATCATCGATGAAGGCGCATCCACAAACATCATGTCCAAATATGTATGGCAGAAACTTGGTTCCCCGGAACTCACACCATCTGCCATTACCTTAAGAGCTTATGATGGACGACCATCTTCTCCTAAAAGGATCTTCCAAAATGTCCCTGTAGAACTCGGGGGCAAGACCATTCTCATTGAAATTGAAGTTATCAATGCCCCACTCGATTACAATATCTTGTTCGGTCATAGCTACATGTACGCTATGAAGGCAGTTGCCTCTTTCATCTTTCGAACCATGATGTTCCCCCATAACGGGAAGATCATTACCATTGACCAAGTTTCACATTACGAGCCTAACCCTTCTGCCAACATCAATAACATTCTCCCTTTAATCCATACTAATCCTAAGGTGTACCCACTCATTGAAATGGGGCTCGGAATGTTCAAAGACCCATCCTTGTTAGGAACTTACCTTGGTGCACCACCACTCCTTCATCCTTCCAATCAGGTATATGTCGTATCGTCCAAAGGAACTGACATCGAGGATACCCTTCCTCCCAGGGAGGCTTCTCTCATATTTGATGTCCCACTAGTCGCAGAGCCCCTCCCTCACGAGCCTCCTGTGAACTCGTCGACTCCACTAGTTCACGATTTCACCTCCCCCCAAGGCCATATCCCAGTTTGGGAGACAGTTCCCCAAGCCATTACTCAAATCCCCTTCTTTTACCCTCCACCAAGCGTACAAGATTTCCAAGTAGCCGCAACACTTACCCTCCCTAATATGGTGCTGGAAATCCCAGTTTGGTATTTGCATCCACCAGAGATGGTTCCTCAACCATGCCTTCCCCCCCAAATAGAAGGAATCCCAATGTAGATTCCCATACTCACTCCCACCATACCCCCTACACCCCCACTCACTAACCTCCCTTCCACAGCTGGGGGCAGGCAAAAAAAGAAGGAGCCCACCACTCCACTTCCCCCATGCATCCAACCTCCTTGCACGCTATGTGAGAAATATGGACACCCAACCAACAAATTCCCATCTCTACCCGAGTTACGTAACCTAATTCAACTCAATCAAACACCATCATCGTTCTTCACTTTATCAAGTATTGCCGCTACCTCCCCTAACATAAGTAGAAAAGGACTGTGAACCAAATTCGCTTGTGCCATATGTTCAAAATATGGCCATTATACACACCATTGCCCAGTGCTACCTCAATTTCGATAGACATTAGTAGCAGTACGCCAAAGCTTCCAGCACAAACCCAGTCCAGCTACATCATCCCCACCGAACATCACTGACATCCATTATGTCACAACTTCAGTCAATGAATGTATGAGATGCCCTTGCTCTCTATGTGAATCCTTATATCATTTTACATATCAATGTCCTATGATCATTGAATACAGGCAACGCAAAGTGACCCTTATTCAAACCCCTGCACCCCCTATAGAATCAATGATTAACCTTACCCCATCACTAGAGATTCTTCATATTATTTCTCCTGAACCAGAAGCACTCCCTATTCCTCTATGGTTCTTGGATGACTTATAGGAGGATTTACCCCCAAATCCCCCCAATTCTCCTATTCATTTCCCCATGGAAATTTTACGCCCAACTACCACTAATAATCCTCAGTATCTCGATATTTGGTTTATGTCGAGCGAACCATCGCAATATCATCGCTTCATTCCCCCTGCTTCTTCATCACCAGAGGACAACCACACGGTAACAGTCACCGATATCACTCTTTTTGATCCCTTGTATTCCCGACAATTCTACTGTGATGAGGACATACTCGAGGAATTAACCACCCCCGACTACCCATGGGATGCGCTACACCATAAAGCGCTCTTCCTTTCACAGAAAGCCTTCATGCCTCCTAACCAACACCCCATATATGCAGTTGAAACCAAGTATTTTATCCTATCAGGGCATATCGACTGGTTCAACAACCCCATCCCTTCCCCTGATGCTTTTGAAGAAGGCAATATGGCCAACATTTCCCCCACCATCAAAACCGATATTTCCATCAAAGATGGAGTCATCGAGGAAATCACCATTGGTGCTGCATGCACTCCTCAAGAAATCAGCGCCTATAAAGCCCTTTTCCAAGAATACCGGGATATTTTTGCCTGGTCATACACCGAGATGCTTGGCATTAATCCCTCTATTGTCGAACATCGCATAGACACCTGGCCTGATATCACATTGGTTCGCCAAAAACAATGACCGCTACACCCATCCAAAGCAGCGGCTATCAAAGCCGAGATTGAGAAATTACACGTTGTTGGGTTCATCTACCCCATTGCCTATACCTCATGGGTTTCCAACCCTATACCCGTTAACAAAAAACAGGGCATTATCCATGTATGCATGGACTTTCATGATCTCAATCATGCCTATCCCAAAGACAACTTTCCAACGCCTTTCATCGATCAAATTATCGACGACTGCGTAGGCCACAAGGCATTATCCTTCATGGACAGTTTCTCTGGCTATAACCAAATCCAAATCCACCCAGCCGATTAATACAAAACCACATTCACCACCCCTTTGGGTACTTTTGCATATCGTATCATGCCTTTTGGCCTAAAAAAAGTTGGCGCAACTTTCCAACGGGCTATGACATACATTTTTCATGATCTGGCTCATATCATCCTCGCATACTTGGATGACCTCACAGCTTGATCCAAAAAATGCACTCAGCATCTTGATGATTTACGAATCATCTTCCACAGGTGTCGTCAGTACAACATCTGCTTGAACCCCCTCAAATTCATATTCTACGTCACTGTCGAGCGCCTCCTCGGATTCATCATTTCCCAAAGTGGTATTACCATGGATCCCCTCAAAGTCTAGTCCATCACAGAAATTCCACCCCTACGGAATTTACACCAACTCCAGAGCCTACAAGGAAAAGCTAACTTTTTAAGTTGATTTGTCCCAGACTATGCTACTCGAGCACACGGTTTCCTTCACTTACTATGCCACGACATCCCATTCCACTGGGATGAACATGCCCAAAAAGCGTTCGACGATCTTAAACTGGAACTCTCCAACGCCCCTTTAATTATTTCACCCAACTATAATCACGACTATATCCTCTACATATCAGCATCAACTGTCTCAGTAGCAGAAGTTCTCGTTCAAATAGGAGATGATGATCGTGAGCATGTCATTTACTACATTAGTAAAAACCTCTCAGGGCCCCCTTTGAAGTATAATCATGAAGAGAAACTAGCCCTTGCCGTCGTTCTCGTAGTCTAGAAACTGCGCCATTACATTCTGCTTCGCACGACCAAAGTCATAGCGGATTCCAACCCCATGCAATACTTACTCAATCATCAGCAAATTAATGGCAAATTTGCCCGATGGATCATTATCCTTCAAGAGTACGATCTCAAATTTTCAACACCCAAGAGCAAGAAATCTCTTGTCCTCGTTGAACTCATCACAACCTTCCCCTCCGATACTACCAGTGCCCGCGTCAATATCGACTTCCCTGATGAACATCTCTTTTACATCACTTCGGATGATCCTTGGTACAACGACCTCCTCGTCTACCTCCGAACCCAAAATTTCGGTAACCACCTCTCACGAGATGATCGTCCCCGTATCCACCATCAGGCCCCCTGCTATCTCCTCATCGGAGATATCTTATATCGGCGAGGGGTCGACACCATACTCCGTCGATGCTTGACTATTGACGAGGCCGATAGAGTCTTGAATGACTTCCATAGCAGCCCGTGCGGGGGCCATCTCTCGCGGATGTCCACCTCTCAAAAAATCATTTGCGCAGGTTACTTTTGGCCTACATTGTTTCACGATTGCATTCATGTCGTGAAACGATGTGATAAATGTCATCTTTATGCCAACAAAGCACGAGCACCACCTGCTCTTCTACACCCAGTCATTACTGCAGGCCCCTTTTGTAAATGGGGCATCGACTTCATGACTTGCAACCCTCCATCCATCAATGGACACAAATACATCGTCGTTGCAGTCGATTACTTCATAAAGTGGGCTGAAGCCATGCCTACCTTCAACAACACCGCTGACACCGCAGCGCATTTTTTCTTTAATCACGTCATATCCTGCTTTGGAGTACCACTCCAACTAGTCTCTGATCATGGGAAACATTTCGAGAATGAGATTTTCGTCGAACTCTCATCTCGGTTAGGATTCTCCCATGATTTTCCCTCACCATATTACCCTCAATCCAACGGACAAGTCAAAGCAGTTAACAAGGTCCTCAAGACCATGTTACAGCACACGGTTAATAAACATAAGACCAATTGGCATTATATGTTATTTTCTATGCTATGGGCTTACCGTACGGCTGTGAAAATGGCCACTGGTTTCACACCATTTCATCTAGTCCACGGGTTCCCATCGAGTGAGAAATCCCCACCTTATGCACAAAAATTGAGCTATTACCCGACACTGCTCCAATGGAGCAGTGTTTTCTGAACTTAGAGTCCCTGGACGAAGATCGTTTATCTTCATTACAGAACAATGAGGCAGCCAAAAAATGGTCAAAAGCCACCTTTGATCGCCATGTCAACCTCCACTCATTTCACGAAGGTGACCTCGTCCTTGCTTATGATATTGCTCACGATATCCTCAGTCATGGAAAATTGGAGTCACTATGGCATGGCCCTTACATTATCCAACATTGCCTCACCAAAGGCACATACATCCTGGCTTCCCCCGAGGGCCTCTCTCTCAAAGAACCCGTCAATGGGTTATACTTAAAGAAATTTTACGCCTAAGCATAGACATTCTACATTGGGTTATTTTCTTTTATAGTGTTTTTAATCTTTTTTTCCACACCTCACGCCTAAACTATCATTTGTGTTATTGACAGATGCCTCCTCCATCAGCCTACCACATCAGTTACACTGACGGCGCCAGCCATTGGACACAGAATCTCACTTCGGCTGCTTGGGCCCTGTTATCACTGAAATTTCGTCCACACAGGGCGACAAGAACTCAACATCATCAACACAGAAAAACAATCATCCATGGCACAAGGATTAACTCCACAGCACATCAAAAGGGCCAAAACTATACAAAGTTGGCTAAAAAGATTAA
>ML780633.1:1351018-1374886 GCA_009831015.1 Picea engelmannii
AAAAGTGCCATCAAAATGTTTACATACACATAGAATACATCGTATACAAAATCCGCAGGCCAGTGAACCACCTCGGTACAAAACTGGTGTCACCACACCAAAATGGGCTCACCAGCCTATATATAATATACAAAAATACACACAGGAACACTCATGGTGCCTCTAGAGCACCACCAACTGGACCTCCCTCAGGAGGTGGTGCCCCACCCGCTATCGGTCCCTCCGGACCTGGAGATAACTGCCTAGTCATCGCAGCACCTACTACTACTTCTCGTCGAACCACGGTCCACCACATCAACGGAACCCCCACACACTACTCTAGGATGCCATCATCCTAGATGCACGACCACGTGCCCTCAGGCACACCCTGTAGCATCGCCTCCAAGCAGCGACGAATATCCTCAAAACCTCCCTTCACCAGGGTCGTCAAAATGACGTCTCCTAGCCGCTCTCTCCTCGCCAGCTGGTCTCGCCGTAGCATCCTTGCGTCGTCGTCCCTCTCCCGCCCGTGGCTCTCCCCACGGAGGCCTCACCGGCCCCTGACGAGCTGACGCTCTAACCCACTCCACCTCACTCCCGCGAGGTCCCACATCTACACATATAAACAAACAAAGGATAGCATCAACATCCATCTATACATAATACACATTCTATACTATCTAAATATCAAAACATAAAACATCACATCATACCTCAGTGGTTGAACACCTCTCCTAGAGGTAACACCATATCCGGATCACCTCGGAAGTCCACCCCACAGTACGGATACTGCAGTAGGATCTGCAGCATCTGCCGCCACAGCTGTGCAGCCTCGATCGTGAAAAAATGGCCACCCTCCCCACCTCCGTGGTGAATCAAAATCCTCGACCACTGCATCAGTCGCGGCTCTCGCACACCAGGTGCGCCCAATAACACTCTAGGGTGCAACATCGACACCTTCTCCAAAAACCATGCCACCAAGATGGACCCAAAGGAAAAATCCCCTAAGTCCGCAACCCGACACCTATCGAGCTACCCTAGCATCTTGGCATGCAGCATCAAGCCCCAGGCAAAATGCTCTCCTACCAGTGCCCTCCCCATAATCCTCAGCTGACCACCACTAATTCACTGAGTCGCGAGGGACCCATAAACCCTCACAACCATCGCTGCTACATAGCGATGAACCAGGGCATCCATAGCCCTGATACTCACCACAGAGCCTGACATAAAATCCTCCCTTGAACAATACCTCCGGCCTAAGGTAGCCAACTACCCATCCCCAGGTAATACGAGCTCCGTCGATAAGGGCATTCCCCGAAAAGGGATCCCAGTCAAAAAATACACATCCTCCACCGTAGTGAAGGCCAACTGCTCACCCCGCACCATAAGACAATGCAGATCCGGACTCCACATCTTGATCAAGAACTGTAGGAGGTACTCCTGGGCCCGTATTAAAGGTCACTCAAAGAACTTCAGCAGCCCACAAGTTGCCAAAGTGTCACGAACCGCCGGCTCCTCAATGGCCATAGCCTCCCTGAGCTGTGACCAATCCCTCTCTCTCCAATGAATTGGCATCGTCCCAAATGATCACCTGAAATCACATAATCCAGTTCTCGATTAGCCATCTCAAACATAAACACATTAAAAATCTCCAAAAAAGATCATTTTAGCACCCATCATCTTTGCCCCCAAGGCGGGGCTATTTAACCCCACAGGCACACACACATGCGCGCCTGTCCATCCCACAGACGTGCACACATGCGCGCCTGTCCATCCCACAGGTGCGCATGTGTGCACGCCTGTCAGCCATACAAAGGCGCCTTCATGCGCCTCTGTCACGTACACAGGAGTGCATCAGAGCACGCCTGTCCACTACACAGTTGCGCACCCATGCACAACTGTTTAGCTTACAGGCACGCATACCATGTGCACCTGTTTCCCTCATTAGGGTGCCCCCATGCACGGATATCCGGATAATAGGCGCGCACCCATGCGTGCATATTTCTCGATCGCCCATGCACTGGGGGGCCCACACCCACAAAAGCCCCTGTACAGCCCTCCGTACAGGCTCTACCCACAAATAGAAAACCTAATTCTATGCAGGACGATAAGACAACTAACCTGAAGCTCGTTGGTCCTGAATCGACTGCCTCGTTCTCCCGGAATCTCCAAATCTCCTCTGAATATATCTCATCCAATCACTCTGACAGTAGGTGTTGGCGACGGAAGTCACTCCTGGATTGCTAGCAGGAGCACAGCCCGACGCCCATCAGTTTTATGTCACGGTTTGTTTATAGATGGGGTGACCAAATGGAAGCCAACTCAAAACGATATTATTCCAACTTCAAAACTAGGCCAGGCATGCATAGGTGAGTGAGGTCTTATATAAACTTCAGACAGTGAGTTGTAGTAAAGGGTGAACAGACGAAAGACTTATATGGAAAGAGTGCGAAGGTATGTTACAAATGACAAGTTCCTAACAGACTGTAGAAGAAGGCATCCAAACGCAAGGTCTTCTTGCACTTAAATACAAAAAACCAGAGAATACAATAATGCAACGATAAATCATTTATCATAACAGAACTGCAATAATTCACGCGACTCAGTCAATCACAAACTCTCTAAGCACGAGACGAAAATTAGATGGAGCGATAAAAACTGTCTATCATAAACAAGATATCTTAAATACAGATGCATATCCCACAAACTAGGATCTTTGTTAAACTTTACAGTAGGGAGCTCTGCTCTACCATCGATGCTTACAAAATGGAAAAAATGCCTACATATACTCTTCCCTTCCTTTCGCTCAGCATAGGCGTCTCAAAACTTTCAATGGATGGTGTCGCCTCAATCAAATCTGGCCTACATTGTTCTATCATACGCTATCTTTAATTCAGCATGGCTCGCGCCAGGGGGTAGCTGAGCCCTTTAAATGTTTATCTGGCGTGTACAGGTTCCCCTGGTGAGTTGGAGACTCGGCGTGGCTTTCCTGAAGAGAACTGGTACAAAGGACCCTCATGAGTAAATTTCAATCGGGACCTCCATACTCTGCAATAAATGGGTGACGTGAGGCTTCACCCACCCTCTTTCTCCTTTATCCGTTCTGAGCAGGTACCGGGATCCAAATCTCATCGGGCTGGAGTCGGCAGAGCACAGAGCCCCCCTTCTGAGAACTAATTCGGCACCTTTGGCCAAATGAAAATGAAAGCGCCCCTCACTTCAGACCTCCTCTCTTATGACCAGGCATCAGAACCATGGGCCCGGTCCTGAGCGCTATCGGGAATTCGGGGTTTGGGATTTCAAAAATGCAAAAACAAGGGGTGCTTGCTCCTCGAAACTCCGATACCCGATTTGCGATGAGCTCCACCTCGATGAGCTAGCCCCTACTGGCTGGAACCTAATCCATATGACCTGCCTTCGAGTGACCGTGGTCAAACCTTCCATCGGAGTTTCGGCATTCACGATGTCATGACTCACAAGTCCTCTAGACACGCGAATCTTTGATTCCCGATGGCTCCTTCCATGTTAGCCCTTTGACTAGGCCCTGGTCCAAGTGACCACCACCATATTCCCTCGACCATCTCCATCGGGGTTTCGCGGTTCACATTTTTGAAGTGCACGAACTACTCATCCCCAAGATCCCCGATATCCAAATGGCTTCAAGTTCTCCGATGGGTGCTTTCTTGTCAGGACTTTCCCGATGACGCATATCTCTTGCCACGCGTCCCTTCTCAGGTGAACGGTCTAGATCTCCTTCGTTGTTCCTTGTGTCCATGATCAGGCTCGCTTGACGTTTATGGCTGTGGCCTTTGAATAAATCTTTCCTGACCAGCCTTCAAAATCCCACCTCTATGTGTTTACATCAGAGGTCTTAAATTGGAGAGGAAAACATCCCTGTGCAAGAAATGTCGCTAACATTAGGCTCCACGGGGGATAGAGTCGTCCCCGCGATGCTCTAAGAACTCCTTTCCCAGCTTCAAAGCCTTGCTATTGGGCTATGGAGTCACTTATTAGGCCGAAAACATACAAAAAGAAACTAAACAAGAACTAAAAGACAATATTTACAAACAGAGGAGCCACCTAAGGCTCAAATAAAACATTTTTTTAGAAAATGCCCATTCACTAGGCTGTTGAAAACCTCTTCACCCTCTAGATCCTGCAATACATAGGTGTTGTTGGAGAAAATCTCAAATATTTTAAAGGGGCCGATCCATAGGGTGTCGAACTTCCTGTGCTTGCCTTTATTCTGTCTAGGTGCATCCCACTTAAATACCAAGTCCCCGATCTCGAACTCCTTTTTCCTGACCTTCCTGTCAAAAGCCCACTTGATCTTTTGTTGATGACTGCAAGATGCATCCCTCACTTGTTCTCTGATCTGCTGCACTTCCACTATCTGATGAATTCTTCTAATCATATGATTTGGTTCTCCCTCATAGTCTTGAGATAACTTCGCCACAGGTAAAGAGAGATGAGTAGGGAAAACTGCCTCTGCTCCGTAGACTAGTTGAAACGGCGAAGTGCCCAGAGACTTCTTCGTCGTGACATGGTCGGCCCACCGAGTGAATTTCAACTTTGAATCCCATGCTCTTTTGTTATCCTCTAACAATCTTTTGATGATATTTATCAGGCTTTTGTTAGAGGATTCTGCTAAACCATTGCCCTGGGGATAGTAGGGGGTGGAGTGAACTAGAGAGATATGGAACTACTCACAGAACTTAATTAAAGGTTCAGATTTGAAAGAAGCAACATTATCGGTGATGATTCTGCTGGGACAGCCAAACCGGGCTATGATATCCTCCAGGAAGCTGATAATTACTTTGTGTGATGCGCTTCTGGTGGGGACAACTTCTATCCACTTGGTGAAATAATCTGTTGCAGTCAGGATCCATCTGTGTTGACCACTTGAGGGAGGATGAATCTCTCCGATGAAGTCCAACCCCCACTGCTGAAAAGGTGTCGAAGCTACAATGGGTTTCAATGGCAGTGAGGTGAGTTGTTGCTTTCTTGAGAACTTCTGACATTTGGTGCAAGCTCTGATGTCCCTGCAAACATCGGCGAATAAAGTAGGCCAGTAATATCCAGCCCTGAGGATCTTATGAGCTATGGTTTTCCAGAAATGATGCCCCCCACAAAGGCCTTTATGGAAATCAAACATAATATTCTGGGCTTCCGGTGGGTTCAAACATCTCAGCAGTATCCCCAAAGGATCTCTCCAGTACAAATCTTTCTCAATGAGACAATACCTGACCGCCTTGAGCTTTAAATCTCTTGCTTTGCTTTTTCCCATTCCATCGGGGGGCTTCAATTCTTGCAGAAAATAAAGAATGTCATGATACCAGTCACAATTTACCAGTGATAAGCCGTCTTGAGGGCATTGGCTGGGCAACTCAGTTTGTTGAGTTCCTGAGCGAGTGTTGAGGAAATTGACTCCCAAGGCTTCACAATTGGATTCAGCCAGTAGCTTGGCTAGGCCTTGCCCCTTAACCAACTTGGTGGGCTTTATTTCCAAGTCAAATTCCATAATTTTTGCTATCCATTTTCCTCTTCTCCCATCTATGTCTGGTTGTACAAGAATGTCTTTTACGGAAGCTGAAGGAACGTATGTTGTCACTTTCGAATGCAAGATGTAGACTCTGAAAGCTTTGAGGGATTTCACCAAGGCATAATCCTGCTTCTCCATGATCTCATACCGGAGCTCTGCATCTCTCAATGCCTTGCTGAAGAAGTCAATGGGTTGTTCTCGTCCTTCTGCATTTCTCTGCAATAAGACCGCCGCCACTATATCAAAAGAAGCAAAGGAGAAAATTAGGAATTCTTTGGAATAGTCAGGACTGACAAGCACAGGTGCCCCGGTCAATGCCCTTTTTATTTGGTCAAAAGAGGCCTTGGGCTCAGTGGTCCATTTCACTTCGTTTCCCTTTCTGAGCATGGCTGTGATATGTTTCACTAGCTCTACAAAATTTGAGACAAACCTCCTTAGAAAATTAATTTTTCCCGAAAAGGCTTGAACCTCTTTTTTAGACCTGGGAAGTGACAAGGCTTGAATTGCCTCCACCCTGCTGGGATCAATTCTCACTCCCTCTGCCGATACTATATGTCCCAATAACTTCCCTTCCTGCATAGCAAATAGGGACTTCTTGGGGTTCAGGAAAAGGCCAAACCTTCCGCATTTCGAGAAAAATTTTCTTAAGTGGCAGCGGTGCTCCTTATCAAACCTGGAAAAGACCGTGATGTCGTCTAGGTAGATCACTACAAATTGGTGTTTTTCTCCGATGAAGGCTATATCCATGGCTCGCTGAAATGTTTCTCCCACATTCATAAGCCCGAATGGTATTTTTGCATACATGAACGTGCCCCAAGGAGTGGTGAAGGTTGTCCTTTTCCTGTCCTCTGGCATGACCAATATCTGATTATAGTTAGAAAACCCATCGATCATGGATATCCTGGAGGTGCCAATTACCCTCTGCAGTATGTGTTCCATATTAGGTAAGGGGTAGTTATCTTTATTTGAGCTTCTGTTGAGATTCCTGAAATCAATGCAGAGCCTGATTTCTCCACTCTTCTTCCTTACTGGGACCAAATTGGCCACCCATTCAGAATATCTCAAGGGGACAATGATTTGGGCATATAACAACTTTTTAACTTCCTTCTCCATGACGGGAAGTAACATGGGGTTTATCTGTCTTAGCTTCTGCCTGAAAGGCCTAGCTCCTTCCTTCAATGGGATCTTGTGCTCGATGACCGATGTGTCATACGTCTTGAGGTCTTCGTGTGTCCATGAAAACACATCGACGAACTCTCTCAGCAGCTCCGTGTACTCGGCCTTCTGTTCTTTGGTCAAACTACTTGACAATTTGACGAACTTGGGCTCCTCTGGTGTGCCAATGTTGCATTCGGCTGTCTCAGCATCTTCATTTGAGACCTTGCCCTTTACTGGCACATCATTTCCATAGAACAATCTCTCTAAAGGGACAAGTCCTCTCAGGATGTGATTGCTGGGCAGCTGAATGATCTGATGATTAGCGATTTCGTTTAAAAACCTCTCAGGATGAGGGTCACCTTCCAAATCAGGATCTTGGTCAATATGCAACGCAGAAAATTCGTCCACCGCTTGGAGAAACCTTTCGAGTTCATAATCATCCTCGAACACCTTCCAATGCTTGACATTGTCTGGAACTGAGGGCCTATACCTTATCTCAACATCATTTTTTACCATAGGCGGCAGAGGAAATTTGAGCAAACTAGCTAAGACAGCTAAAGAATCGGCCAAAGCATTTTCTTCCCTCGGAATGAAAGAAATGTTAAAAGCCAGGAAGAAATTATCAATAAGGTCCCATACTTCATTCCGATAATTTCTGAGTCGGGGATTATGGGCACGATAATCATTCCTTCCCTGCTGAATAATCAACTCAGCATCTCTAAATATTGCCACTTCTTCAATTCCCATTTCCTTTGTGGCCCTCATACCCAGAACAAGATCTTCATACTCTGCCACATTGTTGGTGACTTCGAATTCCAGCTTGTATGATAGGGATATGACTTCTTGACAAGGTGATATGAAAACCACCTCGGTGCCATCTCCTTCGCTAGAAGAAGCTCCGTCAAAAAACATCTTCCACACGGAGGAACTTTGAGGGGAAATCGGATGATCAGGGCTGGGATGTTTTCTGATTAGTAAAGAGCTTTCAGGGGCATCGGTAAGCTGCAGCAAGCTAGACCCTAAGTCGGTGTCAAGTGCAAAGATGGGGTGGTTGGTAGGGTCTGCTTCATCACTGACAATATAGGCCAGCTGGGCTTCTCTATATAACCTCCTTCATTCCCCTCCAAAGATCGGAATGGTAGCATACGTGAGATCCATCTGTAGTGTCCGTCCCAATTTTTTGATCCATGATCTAGACAACAACATACCTAATTTTGGGGGAACGTCGGCTACCACAATATCCATGACCACACTCTTCATGGGTAGTTGAAAAAGAGAAACCACCAGGTCCTTGATGACTCCCAGAAATTGCACCCTCCTTGAATCAAAAGAGTATAAATCATGGTAGGCCCTGGTCACTTCTAATCCCAGCTCTTCCATCACTATTTTGGGCATAAGGTTATGGGAAGCCCCTGAGTCCATGAGGAAGTTATGCAGCACTTTATCATGTATATTCAAGGATGTGTAGAAGGGAGGGGATGAATCATCTCTATCTTCTACCATGGGCCCTAAGACGATTGCAGGCTTTTCATCTTGAAGGTTTATTGAGTCAGAGGGAGGCTGGGGGGGTTCTGATTGTAGCAACTTGGAGAGGGACCTTTTGAAGTCTTCATTTTTAACCAGCTAAGAGAGAGGTACAGGAATCCTAATCTTCTGAATCTCATGCTCAAAATTAAAGGAGGAGGTAGGTTTAGGAGCTTCTCTTACCTCAGTGACAGGTTCTTTTGCTGCTGGCGAAGTACTCTGAGTTTTCCTTTCTTTAGCTGCGGCTGCTGCAGCTTTAGTAGGCCTATCTGCTATGAGGGGCTGGTCTGAGCTGTCGAAGTCTCCTTCTTTTCTTCTAGACCTGAGATTATATCTATTAGAAGTGTGATCAGGCCTTTCTTCTTTCCCCAACTCATGAATCTAAGCACTCATCAGTGATTCTTCATATGCTGACTGTGTCAAATGGGGAAAAGGGGGAGTTTCTTCAATACAGTGAATTTCGGGGCCAAAATCGTCTATCTCCTCTCTTTCCTCATGATCTACCAGGTTATTTTGGAGGGGGGCTTGAATTCTTTGGTCTTCTCTGTCCTTTCCCCTCTGTTCCCTCGGGAAAACCTGAGGCATATTGTTAGTCGGTCGTCTGAAACCTCTATTATCGTTGTTTTGGGGATTTCTGTACATGGGCTTCCCTTCTAATTCCAACCTTTCTACCTTGGCAGCAAGTGATTTTAGCGTTCTAGTTGTCTCATCTGTCTGATGGGGTAGGGGAGAGGAGCTAGATGAGGAAGCTTATGACCTGTTCTTGGAAGTAGTTCTATCACCGGCGTTCCTGAGTCGGTTGACAACCAATATGTTGGATTCTACCTCCACGGTTGCGTCTTGCATGTGGGCCAGTGTAGCATCTCTTCTCTCTCTCAGCAGTAGGCAGAAATCAGGATCAAAGGCACTGGAGTAAGTGATCATTGCAGAGGCTTCGGAGGGTTTTATCTCAGCAGGGATTCTGTTGTACATTTTATTAAATCTCTTGGAGAAGTCAGAAACAGACTCTCCTTCCTTTCTCTTCAACGACCCAAACTCTGTCATGTAATACATGAAGTCTTTTTTATCTCCCCACTGTCTCAAAAAGGCATTATCTAAAGCTCTGATCCCATCAATAGACCCAGGAGGCAGGGCCCTGAACCATTTTCTAGCCTCTCCTTGGAGACTATGGAAAAAAATTCTCATCCATACATCTGTGTGCATGATAACATTATCATCTGTGAAAGTTTAAAAGGATGCTAGGTGCTCTTCGGCAGTTATGTCCCCCTCTCCTGTAAACTTGGGCAGCTGCTTAAGGTACCCTTCTTCTGGGAGGTTATTGAGAGGTTGCGGTAGCACAAGGGGAGTGTATCTAGCGGCTATGATGACCTCTATTTCATTCATAGGGGGATTTGCTCCAGCCATAGGAATATTAGGTGGAGGAGAGCTCAGAGGAGAAGGAGTTCATGAAGGGCCTACAGGGAATGAATCTCGGAGTGGGGTGGGAAACAAGAGGTGATTCAAGGAGGAGGGAGTGACAAGGATTTCTCCCTCCAATCCCAAACCAGGAGGGGAAAACTCAGCAGGAACACTTCCAAAATTCAGGAAACGGGAAACTTGTGAAGGAGGTCTATCCAGAAACTGAGGGGAAGAAAACGGAGTTCTTACAGAAAGAGATGGTGGATTACCTGTTTCAGTGGTGGAAGCTTCTTCTTCAGGGGCCTTTCCTTTTCTGAGGACCACCTCCGAATCGGTTTCAGGTGTAGCTAGGGGCAGCTGTGGATGAGACCACATGTGTCTGCCTCTGAAAGCCACAATTGATAGATCGGGTTCTCCCCAGCGAAGACATCACAATGGAGTCGCCAGGTGCACAGCAACAATCTTGATAATTTTGATTTCTGATGAACCTTCAGAATCAGGTAGTCGTTGTCGTTCAATCCCGGGGAAAATATTCAACTTCGTCCCTGGCAACGGCGCCAGAAATGTTGGCAACAGAAGTCACTCCTGGATTGCTAGCAAGAGCAGAGCCTGATGCCCATCAGTTTTATGTCATGGTTTGTTTATAGATGGGGTGACCGAATGGAAGCCAACTCAAAATGATATTATTCCAACTTCAAAACTAGGCCAGGCATGCATAGGTGAGTGAGGTCTTATATAAACTTCAGACAGTGAGTTGTAGTAAAGGGTGAACAGACAGAAGACTTATATGGAAAGAGTGTGAAGTTCTGTTACAAACGATAGGTTCCTAACAGACTGTAGAAGAAGGCATCCAAACGCAAGGTCTTCTTGCACTTAAATACAGAAAACCAGAGAATACAATAATGCAACGATAAATCATTTATCATAACAGAACTGCAATAATTCGCGCGACTCAGTCAATCACGAACTCTCTAAGCACGAGACGAAAATTAGATGGAGCGATAAAAACTGTCTGTCATAAACAAGATATCTTAAATATAGATGCATATCCCACAAACTAGGATCTCTATTAAACTTTACAGTAGGGAGCTCTGCTCTACCATCGATGCTTACAAAATGGAAAAAATGCCTACATATACTCTTCCCTTCCTTTCGCTCAGCATAGGCGTCTAAAAACTTTCAATGGATGGTGCTGCCTCAATCAAATCTGGCCTGCATTGTTCTGTCGTACTCTATCTTTAATTCAGCATGGCTCGCGCCAGGGGGTAGCTGATCCCTTTGAATGATTATCTGGCGTGTACAGGTTCCCCTGGTGAGTTGGAGACTCGGCGTGGCTTTCCTGAAGAGAACAGTACAAAGGACCCTTCTGAGTAAATTTCAATCGGGACCTCCATACTCTGCAATAAATGGGTGATGTGAGGCTTCACCCACCCTCTTTCTCCTTTATTCGTTCTGAGCAGGTACCAGGATCCAAATCTCATCGGGCTGGAGTCGGCAGAGTATAGAGCCCCCCTTCTGAGAATTAATTCGGCACCTTTGGCCAAATGAAAACGAAAGCGCCCCTCACTTCAGACCTCCTCTCTTATGACCAGGCATCAGAACCATGGGCCTGGTCCTGAGCGCTATCAGGAATTCGGGGTTTGGGATTTCAAAAATGAAAAAACAAGGGGTGCTTTCTCCTCGAAACTCTGATACCCGATTTGCGATGAGATCCACCTCAATGAGCTAGCCCCTACCGGTTGGAACCTGATCCATATGACCTGCCTTCGAGTGACCGTAGTCAAACCTTCCATCGGAGTTTCGGCATTCACGATGTCATGATTCACAAGTCCTCTAGACTCACAAATCTCCGATTCCCGATGGCTCCTTCCATGCTAGCCCTTTGACTAGGCCCTGGTTCAAGTGACCACCACCATATGCCCTCTACCATCTCCATCGGGGTTTCGCGGTTCGCATTTTCGAAGTGCACGAACTACTCGTCCCCAAGATCCCCGATATCCAAATGGATTCAAGTTCTCTGATGGGTGCTTTCTTGTCAGGACTTTCCCGATGACGCTGATCTCTTGCCACGCATCCCTTCTTAGGCGGACGGTCTAGATCTCCTTCGTTGTTCCTTACGTCCATGATCAGGCTCGCTTGACGTTTATGGATATGGACTTTGAATAAATCTCGCTTGACCGGCCTTGAAAATCCCACCTCTATGTGTTTACATCAGAGGTCTTAAATCGGAGAGGAAAACATCCCTGTGCAAAAAATGTCGCTAACAGTAGGTACAAATGAGGTGGAAATGTGGGCCCTATAGCTATATATAATCCTTTTTTCCAAACTTCCAAACCCCATTCTGGGAGCTTCAGGTGTCTGTTTTTCGATCCGTCTTTAGCCACGAGATCAGTACCTCGTCCTCTACATCAAGACAGTCCCCGGGCCATTTTTCATCCTTAGCCCCTAGGACGCCATTTTTCCATACCCCGGCCAGGTACACACACTCATGTTCAAAATTATCAAATAAATGATTGTAGGTTCAATTCTCTTTAGATATTGTTCACATCGGGTATTTGGTTGTCGTGTGTGTAGGTACTTGGTCGTCATACACTAGCGCGATGCCTTCAGGTATATAATCAACATTGGCATGTAATCATTCCCTTTGAATCTCAATTGCATCTCCAGTCACACCCTCTGAAATTTTCCTTTAGGGTCCCCATATCTGGTTCTACAGTACCGCCACCTTCACTGCATTTTAGGTACTGTCACCTGGTAGCACTCTCCCCCACATGAGTTGTCCCACTCATAGCCCCCCTTGGCACTTCGACACTCATGTTGTTTTCAACATTTAGGGATGGGAGTCCCGATAGTCTTACATCATGTCACGAATCAACCACATATTCCTTCTCCTCATTTTTCTAGCCTACCCAATGGACTCCTAGGGCATTTCCTCATGAATTCTTTTGACTGCACTTTCACAGCATCATTTACCATCCATTTCACCCATCGTCATTCTGCCCATCCTCAGATTTCCCTCCATACATTGCCCTACTATAGAAACCCGCCTATGGGGCCCCAACCCTCCAAATTTTTTACACCCACTTGTGCCATCTTCAGGCCAATCCATCCTACACTGGGGCACCCATTTCTGTATTTGCATTATTATCCCCACTGATATTTTAATTCTTTTTGTAATTAAGTCGTTGTTTCTAGATTTTTACATAGCTTTTTGTCGTCACCTTTGGCAACCTTCCTGGCAAATGCAACCCATGTTGCCCTTGGTTGGAGCACTCCTTATCATCTATTCCTGTTGACATCATCCGTAAACTCTGAGTATCCTACATGCCACCTACCTCTGCTCTCTGAGTTTGTTCACTTTGTCCCGCCTCTAGCACAACTTATCCCATATCTCGTTGTCCCCCCTGACACTTGACCTCATTAAACAGTTGCAACCACTTAAACTTCGCATATATCCCCAACCAAGGGCAATCTTGAGTCTCCACGCATCTTGACTTCGTCCATGTACCTCCTCAATTCCTAACCTCACTTAGTAGATTTCACGAAGCCCTTTGCTTCTTGTAGTTGCGTCTCCTTTTTTGTTGACATAAACACAGTTTCTAGAAGGGTGACAGTATCTTGACTCTCATTACCTTTCCAATGAAAAGTCTCGGATGGCACAGGGAGACCCATAATTGCTCCCTGTTGTCGTTGACTCCCATAACATTCAACTTCAACACTTTCTAATGTTATAGTGGGTCTTACTCTGTGACTATTGTAGTTGTTTCTTTTATTTGCCAAAGACCTATGAACTTGGTTGGGCTATCACTGCCTACAGAATTCGTGATACTTCTTACAGGTGTCATTGCCTACTGTTCAGAGTATGTTCCTCCTCATAATTTTCCTCTTCCTTTATCACAACCGCCCCCGAGGGCACTGCAGTTTTCTACATCAACACACAGTTTCAGTTACCATACCACACCCTTTTTGAGTTACATGACACGACCATGGGGCATGCCCGCCTCGTTTGTACACAATTTATTTTACACACCTTGCGAAAGGTTGGGTCCTACATGTTCCCTTCTCCCTTCAACGGGTCACTCTTGATACTCTCACTGTCGCTCTTTCTTACAATGGTACTCTCAGTAGAAGAAACATTGATGAATTTCGGCTATCCATATGCTCCTAACCTCATCCATTAGGGGGCATCTGTTATCACTGAAATTTCATCCACAAATGGATACAAGAATCCAGCATCTTCAAACAACTATGAGTCCACCCATGGACCAAAATTACCAAAAAAACATTTCCAAAAGGTCCAAAACTATACAACCAGTTATAAAATCAAGATGCACTATGACTACACAGGGCACGCGTGCACATGCGCCATCCAGAAATGAAGAAAAAGCGCACATGTGCACGATGCACGACTATGGTCACTAAAAGCCACGCACACCTAAGAACGATGCATTTATGAGATTGGACGGCCTCCCACCCACTTCTGGTTCAGCTTCCAAGTTGATTTGACATCCAAATCTTGGCTAGATCCGACTGGGTGGCTAGTCAAAGACCTAAAGGTGCCCTAAACAACCCTTTTTCACACTAAAAGTTGGTTGCACAATACCTCAAAGTGGTGCTATAAAACAAGGCCATGGGTGCACTACATTTTCAAGGAATTCATTTGCAAGGTTATGTTGCTGTTATTCTCTTGGGGAATCCTCTTTTCCCATCAAGAGCATACTAGCACCATTCCATTTGGGCAATCCACATCACCTTTTGAGTGGGTTATCTTGGGATTCTTTCACCATTTCTTTCAAGTTTCAAAGTTGTAAGAGGAGCTCAATTGTGGGGGTCCAAGAGCCCTCCCTTGGAGGAAGAAGGGACCCAAAGTCCTCTTTCTTCTCGATGTTTTCTTTTCACTAATCCAATCCTTTCCATTGGTGACACGAGCCTTGTTTGTTTCTTGTTCTTATGTTCTTATGCTCAATAGTTTAGTTGTTCTTTCCTTTCTTAGTTTAATTCTTAGTTTAGTCTTTTATGTTTATTTTTCTAACCCTTTCCTTCACTGCTGTCTTACTTAGCTGACCCAACTAAGCTTGTAAGCACCTCTATTTTGCTCATTCAAGTGACAAAAGAGGTGCAACACCTAAGACTAGGTATAACGCATTTCGCAATTTAATAGGTCATTCCCGAGAATGTCGGAAAATAGTTGAAACCAAAGGTCAACTACATTCTATGGTTGCTCAGTTTGTCTTGGTATGACTATAGGGTTTCTAGGTTCAAGGGGTGAAGCACGGACTTGTGCAATCATAGGATAAGAAATAGGTTGTGGGGTCTTCACTCGCATCTTAGGGCTAGGAATATTCTGAAATACCTCTATGGTGTCTTTAAAGAACTGTTTCTGTTATAGAGGGACATACATGTTTTCTTTAGGTGCTGCTTTCTAGATCTGGGGTAGAGTATCAACATCAGCTCCTTTCTTTAGTCCTCCTCGAGTAACAATATTGAGGTTGGTAAATTGTCCCTTAATAACTTTCTTAATTTCTGAACTGATGAGGTTAGTTCATCGTTGTCGTACCCTATCTTCCCATTTTGCAATAAATTTTGGGTAGTCTTCAGTTGCGTGCCCATTGGTTCTACAGTGAAACCACCATGGTTGCCTTAGGTGAGGACAGACTCTAGCCATGTGGCCTTGCTCATCACAGTTATAACATTTGCTTGGCCCTCTTCCCCCAATTCTTCCTCCTCTGAAGTCTCCTCTGGCTCCACCTCCTTGACCTCTTTCTGGTCCCTGAGGGATTTCATTCACCCTGAATGTTGTTCTGTCCAACATGTATGCAAGTGCATCCAACACCCTACATTGATTGGTAGCATGCGTGGTAGATGCACCGAATTCACAGTGTGTTGTATTTGGTACTGTTTAATATTTCTGCATAATGGGGCACTGTCTTGGTCCATGCACATGGATTCTATAGATTTCATAGTACTCAGCTGCTAGAGCTGCTTGGCTTCCTGGAAAAGCATGATAAGGGGTGGGGTTATGGAATGGTAAGTTCGCACACACTTGCGCAACTCCTCCCGTGGGTCCTGGTGGGGGTCCCATTGGATTTTGAGGAGGTCCCATTCCCCTCATTTGTGGACATTCATTCACCAGATGTCCTTTTGTATAACATCTAATGTACCAGACCTGCAGTCGTCCTGGTCTAGGTATTGTCAGTGCTTGAATCTTTTATGTAAGTGTCAATATTTTGCCTTGTAGTTACGCCAAATTCACATCTGTTGGGGGTTTGGTCACTCTCAGGCTCCCAGGGTATCTCGCCATGGATTCAATCTTCATCAATTGTTCCAAGGTGTCTGTTAAGGTGGCTATCCATTGTTTCGTTAGTGGAATCCGGGTCAAAGGTAGCAATCCCTGAATGTACCATTCCCTTTGGTGTTCCTCATGGATTGGTTGTGCTAAACTCCCTATAACATCTTTAAACTTTTGACTATATTCCTAGGCTGATTCACCTTCTCGTTGTTGGATCTTGCGCAACTCAGACAGAGCCTGTTGTTCTGACTGAGGTAGTTTGAACTCTGCTATGAACCTTTTCTATACCTGGCCAAGTGTGAATGCTTGACCTTGCATTCCTGGCACTCCTGGATCAATGATCTTCATGTACCACTTGAGAGCGCGACCTCTCAAGGTAGTCTAGAACTCGACCAACTTATTCACATCTAGAGTCCCTCTAGATATGGAGATGGCTTCCCACAAGAACCAGTGTTGCTCAACATCTTCATCTCCCTTACCCCAAAATTATGGGTATCGGGCAATCGAACCTTCGGCATGACCAACCATTGTTGATCTTGTTGTTCTTATCAAAATAAAACTTAATGGTCCTGCTTGCGATCTACCAGGGCATCCCAATATCCTCCATGTACTCGCACTTCCTGGTTGTGACTGACTAACTAATTGTACTGGAACAGGACTAGCATGAGAAGGTAGTATTGAACTTACCACTTGTATAGAAGACATTTGAGGTATGGGCGATTCGGGGCTAGCGCCACTAGGTTTGGAACGGTTTTCTTTGATCTGGGGGGTCTCATTTTCTTCCACTGGAACAATCTCTTCAGCTAGATTCTCGATCTCTCTTGTCATCGGGGCCGAATATTCTCTTTCTTCTTCAAGATTCATGCCGACTTCTTCCTCTCTTACGTCTACACCTTCTCCTTCTTGTCCAACCTCCTAGGGACTTCTTTCTCTATGCACTTCTCTCACACTTAGTCTTTGACTGGCCAGTCTTTCCTGTCTTCTCAACTTCCACAACTCTTCCATTTGTCTTTCCTCTACTTCTCCTGATTTGAATTCTTTCCTCAACTTCTCAGACTGTCTTGCTGCTTTCTTGATCTTTCCACACCACCAATTCTCAACCATGGCGGCTCTTTTCAAGGCTCGCTCGTCTCTTGGGTCCATTTCTTGTTGGTTCCCCCCCATTTGTCAAAGAACACTTCCCCTCTCATAGGCCATGATTATACCCCAGCCTCACCCTACCCCAAGTGAGGGTGTTTATGTTTCCATCTCAGTCGCAGACATAGTCAACATCCCCTCTTCCATCAAGAAAACTTTAATCCTTAGGAGGATCTCTCTCAGCAGTCTTCCCCTTATGTATTTCTTGAAAATCACCTCTGCGCACAAAAAATATCGGTGGTTCTCAGCTGCAAACTCGATAATATATCCTTCTAATGTCGTACTGACCCAAAAATCAACCGCTCGCGTGACTGGACAATCCAACCAATGAAGTGTTGCAATCTTTTTTGTGTCCCAAGTACATATCCTCTTGTCTCGTTCTTAGAATTCTAGAGCTTCTTGGAGCCTCTTTATCCAGTGGAAAAGTTCTTTCAGAAACTTAACCCATAAAATCTCATATTGGTCACTCGATCTTTCTAAGTAAAAGAACGCTTCACGAGTATCTTCCACTGATTTTCCCTTCAGCTCTGCTTCTTTCCGTATGAAGGTGTCACAGTTTCTTTCCCACCACTGGTTGATACTAGATCTATGAATCCACAGAAGCATCCTCCCTATAGGTTCCCTTTTAATGCAGGTCCCGAAAACAAAACTATTTTGTTGGCATAAGTTTGATCGGACCAAGGTCCTTCTCGGGTTACCAACAAAAGGTATTGAGTAGTCTAGAGCACTGGCATTTTCATCTCCACTGAAGAGAAGAAGTCTCACTTGAAGCGCTGCTGAGACAAATAGATAGGGAAGGGTAAAGAAAATACTTATGAGGATCAACAGAACCTTCAGGACTCATCCTAACCTCACGCAAGACATCTAGCCATTGAACAGATCTAAATCTTATGTGTGCAAGAATCGAACCTGTTATCCCCTATTTCTAGGGATAATTAGGAGATCATGTCTCGAGACCCACAGGTCCTAGACATGGAGCACTAAGAGAATGATTGACCTGAGCATGGCTCTGGAGGGCCCATCTTTCTTCTCCTTCATCAAACTTGTCTTGTTAGCAGCAGCAGCATCCATCACCTTCGGCTTGGACTTGTATCGGAGAAGACTCTTGCTCCATGAGGTAATTGGTCCAGGTATCATGGTATGTGTCATTTTTTATCATTATAACCTTTAGATATATGCATCTTACTCCTTTTATTTCTGACAACTGCTTGGATCTTACATTGACCCGCTTGACCATGGTTGGGGGGATTGACAGGTTGCCCTAGCAAGCTTGTACCCATAGGTTTTGGTTTGCCACCAGGGGGATTTATGAAGAGTCATCGTCCACTCCCATCATGTCATCACTTTTACATCTTATCTCCCACTCATATGTCCCACTCCCCTAGTCTGAGCATTAGGATGATCTGTTTGTGGGGTTGCACCTTATCTCGTGGGAAGAAGGGGCTAAAGGCCCAGAAGGTAAAAGAAGCTGGTAAAAGATAAAAGCCATAAAAAATGAAACCTAGGGATGCCTCGCCCAGGGATCCCCGAGAAGGCAATAAAAAGTCTCTCAACAAGAAATAAAAGGGACCCGAAGAAAAATAACAAAACAAGGCCTAGCCAAGAGGATAGGGGGTCTCATCATGAGCCAACCTATTATGTTCATGGATGTCTAGTAGTATGACATTGCCATTATCTGGTTACCACGCCAGGGCAGTGACCTTTGGTTGCATGGCCAAGGGAAAGGGGGTCTCATCACAAGCCAGCCTTATCATCTCTATGAAAGTTCTTGTGGGTAACACTATCAGCTCTAGTCACCACGCCAAGGCAGTGTCCTCTAGTTAGACCTTGAAATAAAAAGAGAAAAATGCAATAAAGGGCTTGGAAATAATTGCATCCATGAAAGGTACAACTCGCCTTCTACAAAGGCACCCACAGGTAATACCATGCATCCTTGTCTTTCACTCTACCCGTATGTTTGGACATCCCCTTGACCATATCACCTCGTTTTACATGGCTTGGATGGTACCCTCTGGAGTCTCCTTTTCTTATGGATGCTAGCCCAATAGGGTGTTTTGTCTTTTTCTTCATCTTTGTATTGTAGGTCATTGTAATGTCTTTGAGCTATTGATTGATATATCAGGGGTTTTATGCATGTATTTGATAACATTAATGATGAAACATGATTAACATTACTATGATCTCTGTGACTAATGAGCCCATGGAGAGCAAAGTTTTTGATGTGCAGGACCATGCCCGATGGACAGGTACCAGTTGGACCCGTACACATGGGGAGATGATTAGTTTGGACCTCCATGGGGCTGAAGAGTCCATCATATGGTTGTTGGGACCCCATCAGGGGTAGAGACATGACAATGATTGGTCGAGCCTTTTCACATGAGAAGAAGAAGGACGTTCCACCCAGGACACTTTGGTTGAGCCCAGCCCAGGGGGGTTGACCCACTTTAGATGGAACGTTTTCCTTTTGATGACCAGGATGTCACCCAGGAGGTCTTGACATCCCCTTGAGCGTGTAGCAGTTTGACAGGACGACTGGCATGTGTGGCAGCTTGGAGGAGCCTAGAAAGGGCTAACGTTTGACTTCTGGATTTGGACTAGCCCTAAAGGGGCCTAACGTCTCCCTCAAAGGGGCTTAACATCTCACTTTTTGCTCATTTAGGTCTTTTACGTAGCATTTAATGTAGAAACAGTATAATTTTGGTTATTAGCCTTGTCGGCTATTTTTAATGAACTAATTTTAATTATGGGTCATGAGATACTATATATTGAGAATTTTTTTTTCCCTCATTTGAACATAACAACACAACTCACACTTGTGAGCTCTGATTTTTGCACCCTACTTGGGTATTTGGTCTTTTAAAGTGAGGCGCACTTGTTGATGGAAGGATTTTCTTGGCATGTTTGGCATTTCTCTTGAAGGAAGGTTTACAACTAGGGTTTGCATATGCTTTTCATCATAATATGTAAGTGTTTTTCTTGCAAAACTTTTTTAATTGAATAGTTGTAGGTTTATAATTCTTGCATTTACTTATAAATTTGTTGATTCTAAAACCCTAGGTGACAAGCACATAAGTAGGTCCTTGTCGCATGTCCCCTTAGAGAGAAATTTTCAGCCTTTGAAGAAGGAAGAAAGAGCCTAGCCTTTGCTACACTCTTCTCACTTCTTCCCTTAAGCTAGCTTTGATTTTTAAAGGTTAAAAGGAGGGTGACGTCCCAGGCCTAGGTTATCTACACCTAGGGTCGTCCATCTTCTAGGGTCTTAGTGATAGAGCCTTGTCATTGCAACACTCTCTCTCACTTGAACCTCTTGTTTTATCTCTTCTCAATTGCTAGTCGTTTTTCCAAGCTTGACCTAAGGAAGGAGGAAAGAGCACGAAGCCTTGCTTAAGCAACACCAGAGTGAGCCTCTTTCCCCTAGGGTTTTGCTTCTAGGGCCCTGCAATTGCAGCACTCTAAAACCCTTCCCTCTTGTCCTTAGTCTTCATCCCTTCAACTTTGTGTCCTCTCCTTGAATGACTCCATATACCCTTAGGCACTGATCTTACAAACACAATGTTGAAGTGATAGTGCTCAAACCAACTCTCAAAACTTTAAATTTTGAAACCCTAACTAACTAAGCTAACCCTAACTAGGCTGACGTCAAACTTGGTTATTCCATCTTGACGCAACAAATTTTGATGATAAGTAATTAGATGATGATTAAAAGCATTTATTGAGTAAAGGATTGGTTAGATACATTGTTATCATCATCATCTCAATAGTTATCGATGAACTGATACTTCTACATTGCTATATTGATAAAACGTTGATCTCATTAATATCTGTTGTTTCATTGCTTATCTATGATTTTCAGATAGTCACATAAAGTACTAACCCACTGAATTATAGCCTGCATATATTATTTGCTATTGTCTTGTTCCAGGTAGGTGTTCTCATTTGGGCATACACTTCATTTATTGGCTGATTAGCCGGACTTTCTGACCTTGGTGGTAATCTGTGAGGAGGAACTTTTGCCTTGTCCTTTATACTTTAGCCTCTTCAAAACCCCAGATTACCAGGGACGTCTCCCTTGGGTTAACCTCCCTAAATAGAAAGAACCTCCCCATTGAGGTGACATTGGGTGGGGTAGGTTCATGTTTCGCCAGTTTGGCCTTTGTCCTTTAGCCTCTTTGACCTAGCTACAAACTGTGCGATAACAGAACCTACTTATGTTACCAAAAAGCATTCAAACATAGATCCATCATGAGGAATGCATAAACCATAAAGAAAGACTGTAATGCATGAGTAAAACATAAGAAGACATAACATATTTTGAAAATTTAGGTCCTTCTTTATATTATCTTCAGAATCTTCCTTCATTTACAATATTTGAACCTTACAGTAGTGCTCTATTACAAACTCTTGACTTTGGACTCATGTCACAAAGCTCTAATTCTCAAAATACGTACAGAGTCAGACCTTTTCTTAACCCAGCTGACAACAACCTCATAGAGAGGGAAAGATCAGGCTGAAATCGATCACAATTCAACTGAAATCATAACTAATCAACCCTTTTGCAATCATATTCATCCCTATATATAAGATAGGTTGTGTCTTCCCTCTCGGCTTGCATGCTTTCTTGTTCTGTTGCAACCGTTGTTGCTTAGCTGGCATTGTGTTGTCTTTCGCAACTGATTTCTATTGCTCTTTCTTGCTCTGCTGTTCAGCTTCTTCTGGAGCTTGCGAACTCGTGCTCAGTCAAAACTTGTGTTATTTCTTATCCAAAAGATGAAGGGCCCAATAGGTCCTGTATTTCTTCTACACAAGCATGATTGGGCTTCCACACGGTGATGAGATGGGTCAAATGTGCCCCTTTTGGAGCATTTTTTGGATATGACACTTGATATCCTCATTTTCTAATAGAGAGCGGCAATAAACTAGTCCATTGGATAGCGGTGCATTGGGGGTCAGATTGATTAAATGCTTGACCTGACAGTGTAGAGGTACCCCAGTGGGTGAGGAGAAGATGTCTTTGTATTCTTCCACGACCTTATCCACTTGCTTTCGTTGCTAGGAGAGATCGGTCGTGGAGGCCATGGATGTGGCTACAACCTTCCACTCACTTTGAGGGTGAATCAAAAAGAAGACAAACTTCTCGGTTTGAGAGATGACCTTTGCTTGGCAGAGATCAAGAAAATGGCAATAGGTGGGACTACCTCTGGTATCTTGTACAATTTCCTGTCCAAAGTAATAATAAAACTACGAGGCCTAGAATCATATACAACATGATGTTTCCATAAATAAGTTTGGCCCAAAACAACATCACAAACTTCAAGGGGAGAAACGTCACACAATATCTCATCTTTGAAGGGTTTGATGTCATAGGACATGCGACACTATTGGCTGACGCGAAGATTGCTTCCTTAGCAGAGCCATCCAATGGTGTATGGCTGCGGGTGTGACATTGTCGACAGGACCAACCGCTTGACGATCTTCATTGAGATGAGGTTCTTTTGGGTACCACCATCAACTATGAAGTGCAACAGAGTGCCCTTCAGCCACATCTTTGAATGAAAGAGGCGCTCGCCTTCCTCTGGCTCATTAGGTTCATCGGGATGGATCTTTGTGGTATCAACGGTTGCACTAAGTTCCACATCAATAATCTGTCTCCCCTTTTCTGGTTCTGACTTTGATTCAGAACCTACATCTGATTCAGAGGCTTTCACCTCATCCACCAAGGACTACTTTGAGCGGTAATTAACAGTGTTATGCTAGGGGCTCTTGTGGAAGTTGCACCACTTCTAGGTGTCTTTCTTCGTCTTTCCATTGTCCTTATTTGTTTTCAGCTTAGACTAGTTGTCTTGAGGATTTCCATATTTTCTCTACCCTTTGTTCTGTAGGTTGGGGATGCCCTTGCCTTGCTTCTGTTGTGAGGGGTTCCCAGACCCAAATTGTTGTGTCTTTTGTTTAAGGTTATGTTCAATTTTGACAGCACATCGATATGCCACTCCCAAGGACGAGATGTCCAAAAGGTCCCTTTATGTCTGGATACATCTATGCAGACCATCGCTATACTTGAGCACCAAATTTCGCTCATAATATTTGATACCCAAGTTGGTGTGTAAGGTATGGAAGATATTTGTGAACTTTGGCACTGTTTGGTCCCTTTCTTTCCACAGTGTGGTCCATCTTGTATACAGGTCATCATAACTTCCAACAAGGTAGTATTGTTCCTTAATAACATCCCTGAAGGACTCCCAGGTGAGTGCGATTATAAATAATGAGGGTTCCTATGTTTCCTCGTTTACATAAAGTCTCCCACCAATCTTTGACACGGGGGACGACTTTGAGGAGCGCAAATGTAATATTTTCTCTATTGGAAAAGTTATGGAAAAAAAAAACACCCTTCTAGCAGATTTAAACATTTTTCTACAAAATCTGCATCTATCAGACCTTCAAATATAGGAATATCAAAGTTTATATGTACCTTGAAAGGGGCAGCACCCCCGCTCAAGGAAGATGCATCACATGTTGGTAGTTGTCAAAGGATTTGCACAAAATTATCCATCATCTTGTTCTTATGTTGTGCGAGGGCTTCCTCGAGCAACAGTTTGAAAGTATCTCATGTCCCGTCATCTTTATTTTCTTCTGGCATGGAAGGTTGCTTGGGCATGTGAGAGCTCTTGTCCTCAGGAGAAAGAAGCTCGAGACCCAACTCTTTGTTAGAAAAACAGGACTGCGGAGCAATAAAATAAAACAAATGCAGAAACAAAACACAGAAGACACACAATACAAGAGAGACACAGATTTACGTGGTTCACCCAGTGTGGGCTACGTCCACCAAAGAAATTGCCAGGTCCTT
>ML780633.1:1530051-1547247 GCA_009831015.1 Picea engelmannii
TGTGTTCAGGTATTGGGTTGGTACAAGAAGCTGTAAGGATAGAGTGTGACAGTCATAGTGCAATTTTCTTGGCAAAGAACCCTGCTTATCATTCAAAGACAAAGCACATTGATGTTCAATATCACTTTGTGAGAGACATGATTGAAGAAAAGAAAGTATCACTGATGACGGTGGACACTTTGAAGAATGTTGCAGATTCATTAACAAAATCTGTGAGCACGTAGAAGTTTTCTTGGTGCAGAGGATCCATGGGCATTGCTGCCCTGGATTGTTGACTATGTAACCCTGTAACCCCCTATGTGCAAATAAAACAACAAGTGGGAGAATGTTGGGTATGTGTAATATTCTTTGCATGAGTAGTAGTGTCTGAGCGTCTGCGCCGAGCACACAGGGGGGTGCAGGGGCAGTGCCCCCGATTTTTTTTTTTCTGGGACGACCTAATTCCGGGATGACATATTACTGGGACGACATATTTCTTGGACGACATATTTCCGGGACCACATGATATTTAGGTGGTTTTTCGGCACATGGTTTTTGCCGATGGTTTTCTATTTCCGGTTAAGGAATTAGGGTTTTGGACAAATCAGGTCATTGGGTTAGGGTTTTGGATGCCGCTGGCTCCTATATGTATATTGTATTGTAAACAATGTAACACAATGTATGAATATAATATATGCTGGTTTTCCTGGTTTGGGTTTCTAGGTGAAAAATCTCTGTGTAATGTTTGTATTTGCCATTGTATCTTTTCTGTTCTTTTCTGAATATCAGTTTGTAGTAGATATTGTACAAGGTTAGAATTTACAGTTTTTCCCTGTAACAGTAGAAAAACACGAATTAACTATTGGAAATCATAGGACAAGATGAGTTAAAATTTATTTAATCATTAAACATGAATTACACGTACCTTATGCCGATCATACCATTTTATCATCAAATTCTTCAAATAGATCCTTCAAAAGATGAGAAACACATATATACATATGGAAAAAGTGTATAATAACCATCATGAAAATGATCATATCTCGGGCCCAACAACCTCCAACAGCTTGAAAAATCCCGATTAGGATATCATTGAAATGATCAGATGACTCACATTTGTTTTGAGAAGACAGATCAATGGTTTATATTTCATCCTTATATTCCTTAATCCGATGGCCAAGACTTAATCATTCATTGAGATGGATGGTTGTTGGGATTTCGGTGCTTTGTCCTTTGGGACTTCGAGACACTTCTCCTTTCAAAACTGTTGGTTATGATATCATCGATTGAGATTGGACGACTCACATTTGATCTGGTGGATATAGATCAGACGGTTCACATATATTCAGTGGAGATAGATCGAACGGTTCTCAATTATTTTGTGGATCTCGATTCTCAGCCATCGGGACTCAGGGACTCTTGTCAGGTAAAAAAATCACGGAATAAGACTCCTCGAGTGACGTAACTTCTTGCGTCATATGATGATGTGTCACATGCTGATACGCTGCCACATGTCACTCAGATTCGTGCCTGAAATGTTGTATCAACTTGACACTTGTCAGTGTCTTATTGTGCCACGTGTCCTCAGCTGACGTGGTCTGTCAACGTGTCTTGATGACATGGTCTTCTGTGTCATTTTGACTTGGTTCAAATCCAATGGCCCTCCAACGCTTTCAATATCTGACGGCCCATGATTCTATCACAATTTTGTGTTTCACTATATGGAAGGTTAGCATTTCCAGTCTTTGACTTTCCAGTCAGGGAAGTATTGAACCAACACCATGTGTTCTCTGGCTCAACGACTAGGATTCACTCTCAATCCAATGGTCTGGATTGGATCGTGAATTCGCATTTCAGTATTTCAAGAAGCATGCTCCATTCTCTCAACTCAAAATCTCTAAATTCCTGAAATTCGGTATGCCACTCTCGTTAGATCGACAACCCACGTCGCTCCTCCTGATCGACGGTCCTTATCTTATCATGATTTTGGATTTCACGAGATCGGGATCCTTGACTCCCCAACACTCCTAACATCTTCTAATTCCAGAGTTCCGAAGGAACTCACAGCTAACCTCCGTGCAACTTCTCCCAGATCTAACGGTCGATGTCGCTCCTCTTTGATCGGACGACTGTTGTGACTTCTCGCCATTTCCTGTGCATTGACCAATCCATTCAGTCTTTCCACTGATCCTGATGACACATCTGCAATGCACTTCTTCCAACTGAGATTTGATCCACATTTGCTAACGCTCCTAAAATTTTTTCATGGGATTTTTTATCTTATCGTGATCAACAATGGACACAAATTACTTCTGTACTTCTGAGCTTTGATCTACATGCAATTCACTTCTGTTGTTCACTCTTGAGCTTGCGTTATTTCCCTCCCCACATAGTTTGAAGTCTTCTATTGACTGATATACCTTTTGACATCAATGACAATATTATCTGTTATTAACAACAGATCATCACTTCAAATGTTGACATCAATGACAATCTATCCAACAAAGTGATGAAGAAGAGGTAGAGGATCTATGGGTTATGGATAAGATTGAGGAAATCTTGTGCAGGACATATCAAATGAAGACGAGATGTCCAAGAGAGGGAATAGAAGGTAGAAATCCTATCCATATCAGTGTCAGTGTCGAAACCATAAACCCATGTGCGACTAATACACCAAGAAGAACACCACCATTTAGACAACTGAATTTCAGGAGAAGGAAGACAATAGGAAGTACATATACACAAGGAACAAAAATTGGGGGAGTTAGTTCAGGAAGCATTAGTCAAGTATCTACACCACACAAAGGTAGTACTTCAACATTCAGGATGGCAGGACATGATCCCACCATCAGGTTACTAGAATTCAAAGGAGAGGCATCAGAGGACTTGGAGAATAACCTGTTTATTTGTGAAAAGATATGGGAAGCGAAATAGATCACAGACGAGGACACTAAACTTTCACAACTAGCCATAATGCTAAGAGACTATGCACTGGATTAGTACATGAGTTTAGATGCAAACAATATTCTAGGGACAACCAGAATGATTGGAGAAATCAAGAAGTTGTTGATAAATGAATTCCAGAATCCTAGTTCAGAAGATCAATACATGAACGAGATGATAGAAATTAGACAGAAACCAGGAGAATCTGTATGGGAGATTGACCAGAGATTTAAACAATTAAAGGGGAAGCTAAAGTATGTCATGATAGATATGCAACATAGGCATATGTTCGTCAATTCACTGCTACCACACTTGAAATACCCATTGCAGTAGCAAAAGTTTCAGACACAGGCATAGGCTCTACAGGAAACCCTACAACTAGAAGAGAACTAATGTCAGAAGACAGATCTGGCCATAGAGGAGTTGAAGGAGGATCTGAAGAACTTAACATTTCAACTAAACTAGAACAAAGGTAAGGATAAAAGAGAATCTATTTGGTGTACCACATGTAGGACAGAAGGACACCATAAGAACGAATGTCCAACATTTGCACAGTACATGGCAACAAGAATTCCAAACTTATTGCCAACATGAGGACTATGGTGTGATATCTGTAAGAAATAGGGACATGATCCATACCACTTCCCAATGATGTAGAAGTACTAGATAGTACCGAAGAGCTTGTATTGCAACATTTTCAAGTCAGTAGGACATGATGACAAAGATTGCAGAACCATGGACCTCATGAGGGAAATAACATTAGATGCTTACAGGGTACAGGTGGAAATGATGACCGGGAAAGCCACACCACAGTTTAACCAAGTACCAGCCCCATATAACACTACACAGTAGTAGTATAACACTATGCAACAACAATATAACACTGTGTAGCTGCAGTGCAATACCGCACAACCACACTGTAACCCCATGCAGTATAACCATGCACCGCGAGGGGATCAAGCTGGCTACAGAGGTGGATGAAGAAAAATAAGAGGCTTTGGGAGAGGTATGCCACAATTGTCAACAACCAATACACTATGCAAGAGAATGTTCACTTCCACCCGCGACATGTATGTATTGTCACGCATCATATCATGACACGGAAGAATGCCCGACACTATTAGGGAAGATCCAGGAGAAGATAAATCATAACAATAAAAATGTTCAGTGGATTTTTGCAAAAGTGAGGGATGAAGGAAGAAACATCAATGTAGTTATGTGGGAGGAGCTAAAACAAGAAATGACACAGTAATACAAGACCTAACACAACACCAATGGGTGAAGAAGAATGACGAACCAAAGAAGCAGTTTGATGCGCAGAATGAAAAGGAGATATTCAACCATTCTAGACAAGAATTCATGAAGCCGTACATTCCATCAACATCAACTGCACAACATAGTAAGGAAATACCAACATATGATATGCCTCCAACACTGGATCACACCAAAGAAGCACAACCCCTAGAACAAGTAAGTACGATCAAGGGTTTTTTGCAATCCTATGTTAAACTACTAAATGATCCATCCTCTGTTAAAGTATTAAAAAATATGATATAAATATGTAACATAGAGGCAATAAGGAAAGATATAACATAAAACAGTCAATCATCTACATACCAGAATGAGAACAAACAAAGAATTCAGACTGACCATCAGCATTGGAGATTTCAACATGGGAGATATTATACTGGATTTAGGATCTGAAGTAAATGTGATACCCAAGAAGACGTGGCAATGTATGTGAGAACCTACACTAGGATATTCACATGTTCATATGAAACTAACAAATCAACACAAAGTTCTACCAATTGGAAGACTAAAAGAGGTAATAGTAGATCTGGATGGAGTGCGCACTAAAGCCAACTTCGAAGTAATAGAGACAGTGGATGGTACAAAACCTTATCTAGCATTTCTTGTCTTGGCTTGGGCATTTGAAAATTAGGCCATAATCAACTTAAAGATGAGGAATGTGACATTTGATTCAGGAGACTACAAATTCATTGTGTTGTTGGACCCATCAAAAGCAGAAATGTTTGTAGAACCTACTTTCTTAGACTTGGAGGAAATTAACTAGTTGTACAGAACAACCGCGCAAGAAGAATATTATGTGAACCCAATTGCATATGGGATACTTAGTTGGAGAAGTATCACCTCATGTGTGTCAGACTCATATATGGTCTTAGAAAATTGGCAGCAGAGGTTACACAAAGTCTCTACAAGAAGATGCACAAGAATAGACCACGCAGTAAGATGGGTAGGTATGGAGATAAGGGAACCTCCCAGCTTCCATGGGGTGAATGACTTAGAAGTATTTTGTACATGATACAAATATGAAGTGTTATAAAATCAGAGTCTCTTAGCATTGGATATAAAAATCAAGGAAACACCTGCAAGATGGTGGGGTGTGCACAAAGAAACAGCTAAGGACTGGTTCCAATGTAAGCAATTACTACGCATTAGGTTGGGTGCAGAACAGGGAAGCAACCAGCTGCAGAAATATGACAGATAGGGGGAACCAATAGAACACTTGGAGAAGTGTAGAACCCTATGGATAATGACACCACCAGAGGAATGGCCTCATCATTTTGTTCACACATTAGAAGGGATCCCAACAAACTGGTATACAGACCAGGAATTGCGCAAAGGAACTACAATCTGGATAGGATTACAACAAAACTTTATAGACACTTTATCATTTGAGAATGAGAACCCCAACATGGACTCATCACTTAAAAAAATCATAGGGGTGATATTCATTAAGGAACCAAAAGTTGAACTCATGATAGAAGAACAACAACAAAACATACAGACAGTAAAAGAACTATTGTCATGTTACCATGTGCAGGAAGAAGTACCAGATGAAGATGACTCACAAAACATCCAGATTGAGGAAGTTGAAGGTGAAGGAGAAGTGGAAGGTCCACCTCTGGAATCAAAAGTATTTGTTGTACCGATCAAGGTGAATAAATTCAACATTGAGACACTTGACAATCCCAAAATGGCTAGCTTTGGAGACTACTAGGATGAGAAGATAGTGGAAAGCATAACAGAGTTACTGTGCGAGTACAATGACCTGTTCCCAAAAATGTTCATAGAAATGAAAGGAATAGCAGGAGAGATAGGTGAAATCAAGATACCTCTCAGAGCTGAGGCAAGACTGATCAGACAGTGAACATACAGACTAAACCCTATATATAAGAAAAAAGTCAAAGCCAAAATCAATAGGATGTTGTAGGCTGGAATCATAGAACATGTAGAGGAATCTGAATGGGTGATCCTGATGGTAGTTTATGAAAATAAACAAGGGGAGATAAGAATATGTGTCGATCTGAGGAAGATGAATGATGCATGCTTACATGACCCATTCCCTACTCCTTTCACAAATGAGGTGTTGGAGAACGTAGGAGGACATGAAGCTTATTCATTCACCGATGGATTCTCAGGATATCATCAAATCAAGATAGCCCCAAAAGATAGATAAAAGACCATTTTTTCCATGGAATGGGGATCCTACTAGTACAAATTCATGCCATTTGGAATGAAGAATGCACCAACAATATTATCCAAAGTATTCATAGTTGCATTCAAAGAATTCATCCACCAGTTTCTAGATGTGTATCTAGATGATTGGACAGTCTATAGTCTATTGAAAGACCATGTAGGGGTGTTGAGGATGATGTTAGAAAGATTCATGAAGTGTCAAATATCATTAAACATCAAGAAGTGCATCTTTGGAACACCCTTTAAGATATTATTGGGACATATAGTATGAAAACAAGGCTTCCTAGTGGATCCTGCCAAGATTGCAGTAATTGTTAATCTACCACCACCAAAATCAGTACATTAGTTGAGAGAAACATTGGGAGACACAATATACTACAGGAAATTTATAAAATGGTATCCGTAGATCATTGCACCAATGGAGAAATTTCTAAGAAAAGACAACAAGTTTCAATGGAATGAGGACTCTAAGCAAGGATTGGACACCCTGAAAGAGAAGATGGTAACCACAACAATACTAGTATTCCTGGATTGGAAAAACACATTTCATGTGCATGTAGATGCATCGGCCATAGCATTTGGAGCTATTCTGGCACATTCAGGATCAGGAGAATTGGACCATCCTATAACATTCACTAGCATAAAACTGTCAGAATTAGAGTAAAATTACAATACCATAGAGAGAGAAGGCTTAGCTATGGTCTATGCACTTTAGAAGTTCATAAATTATTTATTGGGAAAACATTCAAGATGTTCACATACCATTCATCTCTCAAATACCTCATCAACAATCCAGTGTTGGGGGGGATATTTGTAGATAGTTATTGTTGTTCCAGGAATTTGACTTTGAAGTGATAGTCAAACTAGGGAAGTTGAATGTCGGATCACATGTCGAGGATCACTAATGGAGAAGAACCTATGAATATAGAGGACAAATTTCCCATTGTACAGTTATTTTCAGACCAAATAGTTGATGAATACTTCACAAAAATCATCCAATACTTGAGTATAGGGACTTCGCCACAAGAATTCAACACCGTGTAGAAGAAAAATCTGGTAGTTCATGCTGCAGACTATCAATTGATTACCAAACACTTATACAAAATGGGTACATAAAGAATCTTGAGAAGATGTGTGCTAGAACATGAAAGATGTAGGATTTTAGCAGAATCCCATGAGGGAATAGCACGAAGACATTGTGCAAGCAAAGCTATAGCACAAAAAGTATTGTGCATAGGACTATGGTGGCTAACTGTTCACAAAGACTCAAAGGACTACTGCTAGAAATGTGATGTATGTCAGAGGGTCAGCAAACTAAATATAAGGGATGAGATTCCCCTGAGACCACAAGTAACCTTGCAAGTATTCCAAAAATGGGAAATAGATTTTGTGGGACTGATTAGCCCACCAACAAAAAGGTCAGGAGCGAGGTACATTATTACTGCCAGAGCACTTAACAAGATGGGAAGAAGCAGCACTAGTGGGCATGGATATCAATATTCCAAAAGTAGGACAGAGCCAGTAGACCCAGGATGCAGGAAATCATTTACACTCTAAAAAACCTGAAGAAGCCTCGAGGGTTAATGGGATGGTCCCGAACTAGATAGAAACAGACGCACCATAAAGGTCACACATAGCTGCATTGGAGCAGCCATAGGAGGGCATAGTAGAAGATGTCATCGGTTGGGTAGAGGCATATGCAGAAGAGAGAAAAATGGAATTTTCAACCTTGAGTCAACCATCACAGTGGAAGGGCAACCATCTAGTAGCAAGATCATCGTGCAGGTGGGTTTCCATGGCCATAGTCTTACCATGCATTCTGGAAGGGGTGTGTGTTGCGGGTAACCTATTAGGCCACATGGAAAAACTACGGTACTCAGATCACTATGTGACTGACATAGACAAGTTTCCATAGTTTTCAAAGCAAGTTTACATGGATACTATGGGTATAGGACACTACGATGAACCAATTAACCAACCAAAATAGTGGGCATCCAGACTAGCCAAAACCAGAATTCTAGTCCTATTGGACATCCTACACTTTGGAAGGGGTCGGGATGTAACAAACTGTGTCAAGCAGCTGATGGAAGTTACCCATAGAGGATACCTATGGGTGGAAGAGCCTGTCTTTATAGATGTAGAGCTCATTATTTATATTATAGGGCTTCCATCTCGGGGGGAGACACCCGCACAGTTTCTCGATGACAAAACGAAGGAGAAGGCGTTGTCCAGGGAAATGAAGAAGGTGTATGGTACATAAGGATGATCATGCAGAATTATAATTAATAACATTAGTGATGCAACAACAAGGATGGTCACAAAAATCATGGCGTGCAAGTTACTCAGGAAGCGACGCAAGGAGGAAGTCCATGTTGGGGTTGTCGCAGCAACAACATAGTGTGCATAGGGCATTATACTTATCTGGTCCTCGTACTTGTTAAACCTGTTCCTAGAAGACTGCAAGGATGTACAGGACCTGGGGACATAATTTCACTATTCTTGGCTACTCGTCCTGATTGCCCTGGTTGGATGGATGAAGACTAAGTATACATAATTTTATGAGAGATCCACTCGTTTCCATGCAGCGCGATACCTATCATTGGAGAGCACTTCAGACCCTAAGAAAAAAAGTGTGAATGTAGGCATGTTCATAGGGTATTACAACGACCTGCAGGAAATCATTTCCAACACTTGGTGGATTATGCTAGAAGTGGTCACGCAATATCAGGGAATAACCAACTTTAAAGTGACCAGGCATACAAATGGATCTGATCACGAAAGGATCCTAAGAAGGAATGGATACAACTGTGGTACTACATCAAGGAAGAGGATGAATAAATGGCCATCAAGGATAGGCATGATGATTGGAGGGTTCCAGACCTGAATCAAGAGATGCTCGCGGATAAGGAAGTTGATGCAGGGAAAGAAAAGAAACCTGTAGGATAAAAAACGGTGCCCAAGAAGCCAAAGAAAGTTCAGAACCCGGTGCAACAGAAGAAAGGGGGTGCGTCCAAGAAAGGTACCTAGGTGGGGAAGAATAATAACACCGAGGCACCGCATGAATAGGAAAAAGAGACGGAGAAACCATAGGGGACCAAATAAAGTGCTACTCAACAGGAGAAAGGCCAAACCAAGAGGCCAATCATACAAACAAGGGGTGTGTGCAAGAAAACTAAGGTTCACAAAACGCCACCAGAATATACAATCACAGAGGACGATGCAGACCTCATGGCCCAAATGGTTCAGGATTGAACAACGAAGGATTTTGACAAATCCTAGCACCAAAGAGACATTATCCACGAAAATTTGGTCGATATGAGGTAGTTCCTCGATCAGATCAGAGAAACAAAGAGGGTCAACAGAGGGCTAAAATCAATCCCCATAGTATCAAGAGTAGGAGCCAAGGTTGGGTCGAGCGAGCAGAATACGATCCAAACAATGGCATAGGCAAGCTCGAATTTTCACGTTACACAAAGCCTAATGTGCATGGATGAAATTTGGGCCAAACACCCTTGAAAGAACTGGCACACATACAATTGGTAATGGGGAAGATACCAATGAAGGCATTGTATAAACTGCAAGTCAACATCGCGCAAGAGGTACAGTCACGCGCATG
Organism: Picea engelmannii; assembly: GCA_009831015.1. Taxonomy (NCBI): domain Eukaryota; kingdom Viridiplantae; phylum Streptophyta; class Pinopsida; order Pinales; family Pinaceae; genus Picea; species Picea engelmannii. The sequence goes on from ML780633.1 coordinate 1,540,091, forward strand.
CACGGATGCGATAGAACTGCAGAAGATGAAGGACAACAGAGAAGCATTGGACCTGGTCCTCGATCAGGTCAAGATCGAGACCAAAGATGAGAAAGAATGCGTGGATAGGCTCAAGCAGGGATTAATGGTATCCTATGACAAAATTCTAAAGAGCACGTAGACATTAGATCTCACAATGACGTATAAAATTGATCAGATTGTGAAAACAATCGATCAATACAGGAAAGAAATTGATAACCTCTAAGAACAACTCATCCCTACCACTCCCCCAAAGGTGAAGGAGAAAAGGAAGCATGAAGCAGTAGGGCATATGGAGGAGATGGAACGACAAGTCTGTGCAGCTGCTGACTTGTTCAATAAAGAAACACAACTATGGAAAAAGTTAGAGGAGGATCAACAGGTCCAGTAGTGGGACCAGGAAGAGGAGAAGATAAGAGAAAAGATCGAGGACCTCAAGCAGAGGTAGAAGACAATACAGATCATTGAGTGCCTCAGAGGAGTGTAGGATATGAATAAGTTGCAAGAAGAACTCATAGTCGCGCAAACACAGAAGAAGGAGCGACAAGATCAAATGGAACCTCTCCAAGAGTGGGAAGCGGAGGTCGTTGCACATGAAGAAGAGGTAAAGAAGAACATGAACAAACTCAGGCAGAGTGTGCAGAGATGATCAACGAGGATATTACAACACAAGTGTTGAATGCACTCAGAGAAAAGACTGTGTAGGATCAAACAAAAGCAAAGGAACTCAGAGAGAAGTTACAGGTTCTCACAGGAGTTTTTGAAGAAGTGCATAAAGTTTAGGTGGCTTGGGACGAGCCACATGTCATTGTTGGGGGCATGTTGGATGCAAGCCTAGTCAGGAGAAAAGGTTATTTTGGGAAGAGAAGCATGCAAGGAGGAAAAGATAGCTGGAAGGAAAAGTAGCACATGTAAGGGAAGCAAGCGAGGTGCACATGCAAGGAAGACCTAACGATGCTAGGGTTAGGGTTTTTGTAACGTATTGTAGCCAAGGAAATAAATAAGTAGGACTTATAGGTAGAAGGTAGGGGATCAAAAGAAATACACAGAGGAAGAGAGAGTTGTAAGAACTGTACGAGTCATTAAGTTGGTGAGCTAGGCAAGTAGTGAGTGAATCGATCCTGAGGGTTAGATCGCAGACTGAGGAGCATGGTGCGATCTATTCAGCCTCACAGGGATCGAGGAGCCTATGGAAGAGAATGAGACCTAAGATTGTAAACACACGTGACGTGATATATTATTGAACCATAATAAAATCTTGAGATCCATATCTTTGTGGATGTATCCCAGGAGAGGGTGAACCATGGTAACACTTGTGTTATGTGAATGAATGTATGCGTCATTATTGTTGTTAAACAGTGAATGTTAGATGAATGAATTAACTAGTTAGATCTGATATTCCACATGCATGAATGGAATGATTTCTATAATTTGATGTTATATTGAGTGAATAAAGAATACAGAGTACAAACATAGATCTCTTGTTATTCCTAGGTTTCAGACACTTGAGTATTGCAGCTACCCATAGAGCTATTTTGAGTGAGACTGTGTGGTACACTCTGTGTGTTGCGTTGCCTTCTGGTATACCAAAGGGGATGATAGTTTTAAAGGAATTTTGTTGGGAGATTATCAAATATGAACTAGGGTCAATATATGATAGTAAGGTAGGATAAGAATAACCCATAAAGAATCCTAAGTGGAAAATACAAAGACAAATAAAAGAGGTAAAAGCCAACAAGGACAAACATCACTAGAGAAGAGTAGTAGAAGGATTGGAGAGCCTTGGCTTCATTGATTGGCATTATACCAGGTTCCATGTATGCTTTATATAGTTTGTATAGCTTCCTGGAAACCAATAGCTTGTGTGATTAGTAACATTTTGTAGTTTTTATTACAACCATTATTTGTCATTGTACTGATTCTGGAAGCTTCCATCCATAATAATATGCCATGTTTATCTTCTCTAAATTTGTGTAATGAATGTTTTCTATCTATTTGATAATATTCCTCAGTAAGTAATTTGCTTAAAAAGGGATTGCAACATAATAATTTGAGTAATAGTGTGAAATTTCCACCCAAACTAGTTGGGAACATTACATAGTAGGGTTATTTGGAAGATTTCAAGTTGCACCTACTGGCCCTTGACCAAGTTTTGGAGAACCTTGGTCAGATTTGACCATTTTTGGGACTTCGACAGGTTGGTCGAAGGTGGAGCACAAGACGAAGCAAATATCGTAGGATATCGACCCCATTTTAGGGCATTTTTGGGTTTAGGGTTTATGTAATAGGTATGGGATGCCCGCCCATGGGTTTACCCATGTTTAGGCCCATTTTGTAATGTATAAATAGTAATCTAGGTGATGTAAGAATGAGTCAGTTAGTCAGCGAGTAAGATAAATTCCAATGTGCTAAGTGCAAGGGATGTAGTAGTTGGATCTATGTGATCAAGCTAGCTCTGTGCATAATGTGTGTTGAGAACTTGCAGAGTTGAGTGCAAGTTTTTGTAAGGAAGGCTTTGTGTTGTAACCTAGCTCAGGGAGGGAGGATCTGGTGAGGTGTGCATAGATCTCTTATCCTATGCAGAGTGGGTTCTTGTGGCTCTGTTCTTGTGGAATATTGACAGAAGATAATAAAAGAAGAAGACGAGTTGGTAGACGTAGCTCCACACTGGGGTGAACCATGTATATCCTGTGTTGTGATTGCTTTGTGCTTATGATTTTTATGTTATTATTGTATGCTTAATGTTGTGATCTGTTAGTTATATGTATCTGATATAGTAGCTTAGAACTTAGTAATGTGAATGAATTCCATATCTGATCTATTTCTATATGCTAAGTGCTTGGATGTGTTAGATCTAGTTGAATACTGCGTTGCTCTGTAACTAGGGTTTTGACCTATGATGTGACTAAGGGTTGAATATTGATGAATGTTAAATACTGAGTGCTTTATTAAGTGTTGTAATCACATATCTGTGTCCTAGCTAGGTTGTAGACACTTGAGTCTTGCAACCACCCCTGCCTCTACCTCAGGTGAGACTTCATATCCTTCGCAGGTGTTGTCAAAAGGGCCAGTAGTTAGGGTTTTGTTGGTGCATTGTTGAAGTGTTGAACCTTGGGTCTGCCCCTGTACAAAAAAATGGTTCCGTTTCCAGGACCTGAAACTGTGATTGCTGGGAACTAAGGAAAAGAAGTTGTGTGTGTAGATCTGCTACTGTAGTGTGCAGTATTCTACTTTACTTGTGAAGCTCTATATGATAAGAAGGGAATCAGATTTGAATAAAATAGGTAAGATCTTAAAGCTTTGTTCTCTGAGAAAGGTAATATAAGTGAAAAATTTGTTTCGAAAGAATGAATCTAGGTATGTTTGATAGATTTTGTCCTAGTCTAAAAACTAGGGAACAAATAGAAGAAAGAAGATTTGATATGAGTAGATCTGATAAAAGTAATGAAAGATATGTTATTCCTATGCATAGAAAGAATGTTTGGACTAACAAATGGATGCAGGATTCTAGAAATAATTTTTTGCAGGTTAGTTACTGCGACCCTAGTGCACAATACTGGAAAGGTTGGGGATCATTTAAGAGAAAGAGAGGATTAACTCTTTGTTATAATTGCATAAGAACGGGACATCTTGCTAAGAAATTCCATGGTAGAGGTCCTAGTTGTATTTTTTGTAAAGCTATGGACCATGAAGTTTTGGATTTCTTTAGAATGATTGCTAAAGTTGAAAATATGAATATGAGACAAGAAAACCATGAGACAAGCCAAGAAACTAAGGACATGATAGAACCTCAGAAAGAATGAGAGACTGTATTATTACAAATGAAAGAAACCCTGAATGATCATAGAGACATCAATTTATTAGAGGTGTTAAAAGAAAAAGAGTTTATAGAAACAAGAATAGGAGACTTTGACATAGACTATGTTCTGGATGAGGAAACACAGGTGAATATTATGACAGAAAGAACTTGGGAAATTTTAGGAAAGCCTACTATGGTTCCTTCATTGGGAGGAATAAGGTTGTTTAAAGGAAAATTGATAATCCTATGTGGAATACTTACCCAGATACCTATGAGTGCACATGGAACTTCGACAGAGGAAGAATTTGAGGTTGTTGAGTTTGTTGAGAACAACGCCCCATTTGCTATTTTTCTAGGAAAGATGTGGATTGAGAAAGATCACATACAAAGGAAACAGGAAGAGGAAGATCTAGAACAGAAAAAGAAAGAACGAAGAAATTTCATGGCTAGGACAATAGCGTACTTAATAGAAGAACAGAAGGATGAATCGAAGCAACTGAGTATTAGAGATCTGGATGTCAAAGTTGAAAGAACACAGGAAGACTTGAAACACCTGTCTGTACAAGAGAGTAGAGCACCTACTCCAGAAAAAGAATAAGTATTACCCTTGAACGACCCACAACAATGCGAAGTTACTATGGTAAGAGAAGATAAGAATGATAATGGAAAGAGGAACCCAGTGACTCAAATCACAGGGAAGAAATATAGAAAGCTTAGCAAGAAGAAATCAAGGTTAGACAAATTATAGGAAGTCCCAGAGTGGACTTCGTAGAAGGAATATTTACAGAACTTGAACTTCGTCGGGATAGCAGAACAACAAAGATTGGTACTTCACCACGACGAAGAAATATGACCGTTGGAGGCATCCTGACTGTTAGGTTGACGCTCTAGAACGACTCGAACCATAGTTATGGCTAGAAAGATCGCCATTAGACCATTGGGACTGTGCCATAACGGATGAAACTACAGTGATTAAGGCGTTCCTATCCATTGGAGGAATCTATTACGATGTTAGCTATTTATCCCATCGAGTGTTGCACCGAGAACAGTTTTGCAAGCAGTGATTATTCGAGCCCATAAAGAACTAGTTGTTTTCGCATTGTGCCTATTGAGACCTCATTGACTATTTGATCACTGACTTGATCTCAAGCGTGCATGTCGGGTGATTTCAGTGCAGTATGAAAATCTATTGAAGAGATCCTCATAGACCTCATGGCTGAGAAGGTCATGTCTACTGGTGTTCAAGCCTCATCGACAAGAGGAGTGCAAGAATCCTCGTCGACTGCTCGTGGATCTGGACCATCCCAAGCTGCGACCAAGAAACAAACCAAGCATTGTGATGACTTGGTGAATGTGAATCTCATCCCATATATCATGGCTGACTATATCCCACCTCTGGCTGGATCGGTTAGTTGCAACATTGTCCCAAGGGACTTCAACTATACCTTGATTACTGCCTACCTACCGAAGGGGATACACGTAGATGGACCACAGCTAGGACATATAATGACGTTGAAGGTCAATGAATTCAACTTGGGAGACCAAAAGAACCATGGAATGCTGACCCCACATAAGTATTTGACCAAGATAAAGGTAAAGAAGCCAAATATCATCCCTTAACCGTGGACCATGGACATCGCGAGGTCCACTATTCTTAACGTGATGAAGATACCCCACTTTGGAAGGCATCAGGAGGTTAACGCGTGCATTAAAATCATTTTGGCGTGCTTCCATGGTAGTTATTTGTGGCTATATAGACACATCACCGTCGATCTAGCACTGATCCATCATATCACTGAATTAAGCATGCAAGGACTAGACCCACAATACTTGTATCCAGGGAAGGTTGCAGATCACGCCCTGGCACAGAAGATTAAAGATACCTATGGAAATGGGGAGAAGGGGAAGCGAGGTTACAAGGTAGCCTCCACTCAAAATGGCGTAGTGTGCCTATCCTACTAGTTGATCACTGGTGAGCTAGTAAGGAATAACAGATCCACGTAGGTCATGGGGTTTGTTAGCACTAAAAAAACGTACCGACATTTTTGAAGGAAAGATGCCTAATCTTGTAGGGAAATTTTCGATAGCTTCCAGAGCTCCAAATCCAAATCTGATTGCACCATTGGAAATATTACGATCTGTAGATGTCAATCGACTATTGGAATGTGCGAAACGGATATTCCATGGCTGAGAAAATTGTTTTTTCCCAAAGGCAGTTTTTTCTGAAAATTCTGACTTTCGGTGGTTAAATTACCCAGGAACTATTCCAGTCAACCACCGAAAGTCTGTGTGTCCAGAATTCGAATAAGTTTTTGCACAGGTCAGGGATTTTTTATATGAAAAGGTTTGGAACCTTTTCCAATGCATGTCTAATGAATTATCAGACTTAGTTCAGCAGTCATTTTTGATATATGATGAAGAAAGGAATTATTTCAAAGGTATATGGACAATTTCATTTGAACTAAAAAGAAGGGTATTTTGCCACATCAGCCAGCTCGACTTGGTCTCCATGGGAGAAGGATCTTTTAGCCTTGGGAGGTTGTTCTACACTACACCAAAAATCAATAGATACAAATCTGGGATTGGCCTCATTTTGAGGAAGCATCCCACTTCTTTTGCAACAGATTTTGACTTGCTACTTTTAGTTGATTTGATCCATGTTTTGAGGATCTGAAAACTGTTTGTAAAGGCTATAAAGCCTAGGAAATCAGTTTGATACGGGGTTCGATTTTGAGTGCTATGATGCTGCCACTGTAATACAAAGACTTATTCTTATTATATGAAATATTTCAAGCTTCCCTCAGCTGTGTTGTCATATTTCTCTTCTTGTCTCTGATATCTTGTGAGTGAATGTTCTTTGCTAATGCTCATTCAATCTGTATATGACTGTCATCTCATATGTTGATTGATTAAGTTGATGATCATAAGATATTTATTTGGTTATTAAGCCCATTATACTTGTTGGTATGAAGTGTAATCTGGTTCAATAGCTATCCTCTTACCTTTTGATCAAACCCTGTCTGACTGCATTGCTAGAAGGCCTTGGGAGATTTTGTATTCCTAGACAGTCCTAAAAACACAATCCAGCCTCTAGTTATTCACCTTGATCCACAACCCATTTCAATTATTAAGAAAATTGCTTCAAAAAGAGTTAGTTACCAGGCATCTCCGACTTACAGCCTAGGAGAGTTTCCTGGAGTGATAAAAAATTGGCGCCGTTGCCGGGGAGCGAGTTCAAAAGCTTATCTTCCTAGTTGAATGACACATCAGATCTATTTCTTGATGATAGACAAGGAGTAGACACTATCAGGTTGTACATCATCTATCTGGCAACTCCATG
>ML780633.1:1588389-1602924 GCA_009831015.1 Picea engelmannii
TGTTTCGGGTTTATGTACTTATGTTTGTACTTGAAGGAGAGTTGAAGAGCTATGCACAGGCATGTGTTTTGTGTGTATGTATAAGCAGTGAACCTTGGTGATAGTTTATCATGAATGATTCATGATTGTGTATCATGAATGTCAACTTGTCATATTGGGAAGGTCAATATGTTTCAAATGAGTTTCGACTTGTGTCGATGTTGTCTTGACGACTGTGTTGTGTCGATCATGTTTTTCGACTTGTGTTTAGTCGATGGTGTTTGTTGGGTTGTAAGTTGATTTTGAGTACATCGAGATACAAGAAAACACCATGTGCTTTGATGAAGTACAAGATGCGACAATTTGTTTGAAGAGCAAAAATACTTTGTTGGCATCATTTTCAGTCTTGTATAAATTTGTTTTCAAGATTGATGGTTTTCTTGGCTTGTGACAAGATGTCGCAGGAAAGTTTTTGCAGCCATTGGAGAGCGGATTGTGTTGACGCCAAAGAGTTCAAAAGAGGGACTTGATTCTCAGTGGGAAGGTTGGCAGTCTTCCAAGCACAAAGAGAACAGTGGGTCAGCAACAACCAGAGAATAGTGGTTGAGGGACATAGTCAGTTGCAGTGCAAGGCATGTCAAAGTATCCAGGTGATTGTCAAAAAGACTTTTCAAGTAGAATCAGTTGATAGAACTTGAAAGCAGAGGAGTATTGAATCTCAGATAGATAATCATAAGATTTTGTGGGTCCAAAATCCTTTCAATGGGAAGGTGTGATCAAAATCTGGACCAGGGGTCAAAATTTAGCTCAAAAATCAAAGTTCTTGGAATTACCTCAAAATGAACGGGTGCATAGCCCTCATCGTCACGAACCCAATGCAACTCATTTGGGTTCAAACGAACATCGGATGAGAGAGATATCACGATCTGTTCGAATCACCAAACAGGTAAAAAAAATTGTGCTGACTGTACAGTCCATACAGGCTGACGTGGCAGAGGCCATACGATGACGTGGAAGAGGCTGTATGGTGACATGGCAGTTGATGACGTGGCAATTTTGGATTAGTAGTTGAGAGTGAATGACATTGTGACACGTGGCATTTATTGGACAAATGGTGTGGTGCCACGTGGCCCAGTCATGGGCTGCCATGTGGCACCATTGTAATTGGTTGTTGGTTCAAAAGTTTATGGATTCCGTGGGGATCGAACCCCGGACCTCCCCCAAGGTTCAATGCTTTGGTAATGTGTGGGCTACCACTAGCCCACACGGTGGTCCTTATAATACATATGGTTTTAAAAATATTTAACTTTGATTTGATTAAAGGTTGGCGGGGGTCCGGGCTGGGGCTTAGCCCCAGCCCCCGGTCACACTTTATACCATATGACTCTACACGGAGGCGCGCATATTTCATTGGAGCCCTAGCCCCCGATTTTATATTCTTTGGCATGTGACCACATACGGAGCACGCACGGGAATCAGTTTTTTGAAAACGGTTATACTACCGTATGCCGCCACTTGTCACAACCACATTCATTTTAAAACTTAGCCCCTTTTACGATAGCGCGAGGTCCTATGACCCACATGACCACGGTCCTAGGCGGTTAGGGGCTAGGCATGCCCTAATCGTCCTACAGTTTCGCTCTCTTTTCGGTTACGTGCCGGTGCTAGGTTTTAGCATGAATTTGGAGCGTGTTCTTAGTTAGAGCACACAGAGGTGCGTTTTGGCAAACCAAAGACAGCAAGCTTGAAGGAAGAGAATGGCAGGAGGCCTATCTTCTTCATTTTTTGGCCAAATGAGGTTCCGTAAAAGCCCAGCTAGGGGTTTTTGGACGTTCTGAATCCATTGGCACTGTTTTCAAAGCCATTTGAAGACTTTTTTTGCAGGTTTTTAACCATTGAAGTTTCAAGAAGCTCTAGGGAGCTTGAAGCCCTCATTGTTTGAGGTCTTGCTCAGATGAACCTATGTTTATTTTCTATGATTGAATAATCATTTTTGGCTAATTAATATGCTATGAACACTTTGGGATAGGTTTCAGATCCATTTGAGGACCTTTATAGGTTTTTTTTCCAAAGAGAAGCTCAAGGAAGCTTAAGGCCACATGTAGAAGAGGTCATGCCCTGATGAGCCATGATCCGTTTTCAGAGTTTTATTAGTCATTTTTGGGGGTTTTATGTATTCTGATCCCAATGGTACAGTCAGAATTTCCATTGGAGTTGAGAAACAGCTTGTAAAATAATCTTTGACAAATTAATCCCAGAGAGCCAAGTCCATTGATGGAGGCTCAAGGAGATGTAGCCCAAAGAGGGGTGAACTCCTTTATCATGTTGTTCTTGTTGTGAGTGTTTGCTGGGTATTATTTGTTGCAATTTATTTTTGTTGTTGTATTAATGAAAACAACATATTTAATCTTGCATGAACTTAACACATAATTTAAAAGAAGCATGAACTTAACACATAATTTATCTTGCATATTTTAACACATGGAGCAAGGTCCTGTAAAGTTTTATTTTAATGAAGTAGAGGGTGCTTGCATAGCATAACAAGTCAACCTTCTATTTTCAGATCAATCCTCTAGGTCATGAGTCTCATTTGATGGTATGTATTCATGGGAAGAGGAAATTTATGCATCAATCTGGAATAAATTTTGTTCCCTACATTTATGCCCCAATGAGTACTTTTCATCATAGTAATAGCAAAGTCCTTCCTTGCGATGCTCCACCATTTCTGCGAGAGATACCTTTTTGACCTTCAAGGTTTGTGTCAGAGCTGGGTTAGCCCTAGGGAGAGGATGATTGGTAAATGTAGCCTTCAGGGGTGGAGCCTGAAGGATGGTCTCTTCTTCTAGTGATAATTAGCATGTCTGCAACCAATTAGTAGGATGATGCATGCTCACATGAACCCTGATGGCTTCATTTAAGCCACTGATAAAACATTTAAGGTAAAATTCATCAAATAAGCCCTCAGTTTTGATAGCCAACTATTCAAACGTCATGGTGAAGTCTGATACTGATCCAATTTGGTGCAGCTTAGTGAGCTTTCCCAAAAAATGAGATTCCCTATCAAAATGGGCACAAACTACTTTGGTGAACATGTTCCAAATGGGGAGTCCAGGATAAAATTTCTTATGCCACTACCACCACTTCCATCATTCTTGATCTAGGTATAGAACCCCTATGTGGAGTTTGGTCTCATCATACCTAATATCATGATGGGAGAAGTATTTTTTCATTTGATAAACCCACTCGACTGGGTTGGATCCATCAAATTTATGCATGTCGACTTTGGGCGCCTTATCCCAAGAGTGTGGAGAACCCTAAGGGGAGTGGGACGACTGAGTATGCTCATACTGGGAACACTATGGGTCGGCAAGATTGTGCTCAACATTCATACCCTTGATGAGTTGTGTCATATCCTAGATTTTATTGGTTAATGAAGCTTGGAATTATGTGTGCATGGATGTAAATTTCTCCTCTAGGAATGACATCCTAGAATCCATGCCTTCTTGGCTCTGAGAGTGGGTGGTAGGCATGGTGGAGGATTGGGTAGTAGGTGAGGTGTCAGGATGGAAATCTGGGCCACAAAAAATGATAGGTACCAGGGTGATTAGGACAAAAATAGTAATCAAATGGGATAGGTCTCAAATAATGGCGTCCTGGAAACGGTTGGGTCCATGGTGGGGGGAAAGGCTTAAAAGTGAAGGGTGCCACCACGATCAGAATGAAGAGAGGAATCCAATGAACTAGGTCACAAATAAGGGTGCGGTCGGGCCCCATATTTTTTTATTTACTCCTACAGAGTTATAATCCACCCCGAATACTTCTATGGTGGAGGAATTCCCAAATTCTCAATAATAATAAAATGTCAGAAGGGAGTGTTTCTGCAGTGAAAAATTTAGAAGGGGCCAAGTTGCAATGTAATAGATCATTTTTTGTCGTCCAAATGGTTAGGGTTTGCATGGTATCTACAGGAAAGGGTTTTCCTTGTGTTTTATCTCTCTTATATGCATGCGGGGTCGAATAATAGTACTCGTCCCAATATATCAGAACCAACTAAGGAGGCTAGACTATACCCTTATCCATACTACTCGATTACCCAACTACTAGAGAATATCTTCCCAAGTTTTGTTCTTGGTGACACTATAGAAATCAAGAGACCAGTCGGTTTATCTATGAAGGTTTTTAGGATATCTAGGTCGATTCGTATACATGTGTTGTTTGATGCGCTACCACTCAAAGGGTTACCAACAAGGGTTACACGGGTGGCCAACAATGTACGCTTAAGTAATACTTGTAGTTCCTGCATGTATAATTCCCCAACTGTGGGTTTATGTGCGGAATGACAGATCTATGTAGCTTAAAGATGTTGGAATACGTCTCTACCTTGAAAACAATTCCCCGCAAGTTTTGCCCAGCAAAGAGCTTTGATACCACTTGCAATATACCAGATGAAATATAATACGTAGAAAAAAAATATTAGCAAGCAGTAATGAAACAACAAGATTATAGCTAGGTCAATACCAGAATAACATGAGAAAGAACACCATTATTAAAGATAACAATGTTCACTTTCCTCTTCAAGGGGGAAACCTCTAGTAGAGTAGAGCTCTATTACAATAATAGCCAATACCTCCTACTCTTATTTATGCCAATTCTACCTTCTAAGGAAACTTCTAGGGGGAGATATTTCTAGAAGCGGAAGCTTCTATTAGGTCTTCTTACATTGACTTATTAATCTTTATTTATTAGGCCTTATTAACTAATGTCGACCTTTATTACATAGAAAACATATCCTACTAACTAGTGACCCATAAAGAGGGGTTAGGATCGAATCCTAACACTTTGACCGTTTCTCCCTTGTTTCATTGACAAACATCACATTCTGCCACAAATGTGCAAACATCTTGTTTCATAACATCCTAGAAAAATGAATGTTTGACCCAGTCATAGGTTTTGGTAAACCCTGAGTGCCAAGTTGTGGGTGAAGTATGTAGGGAAAAAAGCACAGTGGATTTAAGTTGTGAATGTTTACTTAAATACATACGAACTTTGTAGAGAATCTCATCATTGTGTTAAGAGTACCCCAGGGAAACTTGAGAACTGTCTTGCAATTGGTGGATTATACGTGAAATTTTGGGATCTTGCAGCCATTCTTAGTTAACAACTTGGAGCCAATCTAGTACAATGAAGGAAAGGGAAAAGAGGTACCCTTCATCTTGATATTTTCTTGAAAGAGCGGCATCAACCACATTGTCTTTTCATTTCTTGTAAATGATCTCATAATCGTATCCAAAGAGCTTAGTCACCCATTCTTGTTGCTTCAGGGATGAAATATGTTCCTCCAGAAAATACTTGAGGCTCTGATGATCTGTCTTAATTTGGAAGCGTTGCCCCAAGAGATAAGGGCACCAGATATCCACGGCATGAAAAATATCCAACATTTCCTTTTCATATATTGATTGGCCCAAATGTCGCTCTGATAGTTGTTTGCTGGTGAAGGACAAGGTTGACCATCTTGCATAAGGACTACACCAATTCCTCTCCCTAAATCATCACATTCCAGAACAAAGGTCTTTGTGAAGTCAGGAAGGGCCAGTACAGGAGTGGTGCACATAGCCTCCTTCAAGGCTTGGAAAGAATGATTAGTTGTTGGAGTCCAAGTGAAAGCATTTTTTTTAAGGAGATCCATGAGAGGCGCCACATTTTTTCCATAATTATTAACTAAATTGTGATAATATCCCATTAAACCCAAAAAACTACACAAGCTTTTGAGAGTCTTGGAGTGAGGCCAATCCTTCATAGCTTCAATTTTCTTAGGATCCACCCTAACACCATCCTTGTCGACAATATGACCCAAGTACTCCACTTCCGAGGCACAAAAAGAACATTTAGATTGTTTGAGGAAAATTTTGTGTTGAGAGAGTAGATGAAGAACTTGATCCACATGAGCAAGATGGGCCATCCAAGTTATACTATAGATGAGGATGTCATCAAAGAAAACTAAGACAAAGTGATGGAGAAAAGGATGGAAGAAATGATTCATGAGGTTTTGGAAAGTAGAGGGAGCGTTACACAAGCCAAAGGGCATGACTAAGAACTCATAGTGGCCCTCATGAGTTCAAAATGCAATCTTAGGAATGTATGCCTCTTTCATACGTATCTGGTTGTAGCTAGAACGAAGATCAAGTTTAGTAAAGTACTGGGAACCACTTAATTCATCCAAGACATCATCAATGACATGAATGGGAAATTTGTATTTGATGGTGAGTTTTTTTAGGGCACGAAAGTTCGGACACATGCGCCAAGAGCCTTCTTTCTTAATGACCATAACCACGGGAGAAGAATAGGGGCTAGTAATAGGATGGATAACACCCGCGGTGAGAAATTATTAAACATTTTTCTCAATTTCATTTTTCTGTGCAAAGGGATGGTGATAGGGACGAACATTGGGTGGAAGGATTCCTGGGGTGAGGGGAATGGAATGATCATGAATACCATGGGAAGGGGGAAGTCCTTGGGGAGTATAAAAAACTGATTGATGTTTGGAGATGATGGGTTGGAGGTTGGGATGCATAGAGGGTGTCTCAGTAGATTGAATGGAATGGAGTTGTGCAATAATGCCTGAATGGCCTTTTTTGAGGAGATTTTTCATGCGATGGGAACTAATGATCTCAAGGGAACCTGTTGTGATGCCTTGGAACTTATATGGTGCATCCTCCTGGTTGAATTACATGGTTAATTCCTTAAATTCCATGAGTATGGGGCCTAGAGTCCTTAACCATTCGACACCTAGCACAATGTCATAACCACCCATGTCGATAGTGAACATATGAGATTTCAAGTTGTACTAGCCAATTTGGAGACACACATTTTCACAAAACCCCCCACATTTCATGGAACCTCCATTGGCAATCATGATTTGAAATTTATTGACGACACATATATAACAATTAGTTTCTTGGGCAATGCAGTGATGAATAAAATTATGGGTGTTTCCACTGTCAATGAGGATGATGACTTTCCAATGCTTAATGTAACCAATTAGCTTAAGGGTTTGGGGAGAAGAGAAGCTAGTGAGAGCATTTAGGGAAATGACCGGTTAAACTTCTAGGGGGCTTGAGGGTGGAGTAAGATTAGTTGGTGTAGGTGACTCGACCAAAGGGGGATCCTTGACCTCTTCTTCAGAAAAATCTTTAGAGATGGCCATAAAAATCTTTTGTTCCTTACACTTGTGCCTGGGAAAATATTTTTCATCACGATTATAAAAAAGGCCCTTGAGTTGGCGTTCAGCCATTTCTGCCCGGGTCAATTTTTGGATCTTCAGTGGAGTGGAAGGATGGGTGGGGGTGAGTGGTTTCGGGCGAGGAATAAAAGAGGGTTTTCTGGTTTGAGAAGAGACAACCTGTTTTGATTCCTTAGCTCGTTTAGTAGATTCCACCCAAATCTAGGGGCGAGCCATGAGGACATGAGCATGGATCTCGTCCTTGAGGCCACTGATAAAGCATTCTCGAAAAAAAACATCATACATTCCCTCTATACGAAAATATAAGCGCTCAAAAGTGGCTATAAAGTCTTCCACTGCCAAATTATTTCCACTTGGTCAAGCGGCCTAAATGGTGGGTGTCAGTGTCAAAGAATTCATAAAGAACTACAACAAATTGTGTCCAAGCCACATACCCTTGGTGGGCATTTTTTCTCCATTTCCACCATTGCCAACGTTCTTTATCTATATGGAGAAAACCATACCGAAGTTTGGCCAAATCATTAGTAATGTCGTACAAAGAGAAATAATGTTCCATTTGAGTTACCCAACTAGTGGGATCCGAGCCATCAAATTTATTCACATCCACTCGAGGAAGGTGAAGTTCACGTTGAAAGGGATGGGACTGAAAAGTATGGGAATGGGAGGATGTCTCACCATCGGGGTGCAAAGTTTGATCAGATGAGGTAACCTTTGTAGGAATATTCAATTTGGTGCAGCTATTGGCAGCAAAGGATTCAAGCTGGGAAGAAAGGTCATGTTTCAGGGTGTCTATTTTGGTACTGAGTTTCTGCACTTCCTGTTGGGTCTCTATGAAATCAGATGACAAGGTATTTAGGCGGGCTTCCATGTCTTGGATACAGGTGTGGGTCATGATGAAAGGGGGTACCAGAAAGGGGCGGGTGGGACCACTTAGAAAAAAAGGTTACGGGTGAAGGGTATCACAATGATCGGGGAAAAGAGGGGAATCCAATGGGGTAGGTACCAAATAATGGGGTCGAGACCACAAGGAAAAAAGAATGTGGAAAAATGATAAGTATTCATCCCAATATCTTAGGGAACTAACTAAGGAGGCTAGATCATACCATTAGCCATACTCCCTAATTTCCTAGGTACTAGAGAGTATCTTCTTGAGTGTTGTTCTCGGTGGCACTATAGAAATCAAGTGGCCAATCAATTTATATATGGAGGGATTTAGGATATCTAGTTCAGTCTGTATATAGGTTTTGTTTGATGTGTTACCACTCGAGGCAGTACCAACATGGGTTACAAGGGTGACAAACAATGTGCGCTTAAGTACCACTTGTAGTGCCTGCATGTATGCTTCCTTGACCATGGATTTATGCATTGAACGGCAACAACGATATTTTAGGGTAATTTGTTTTTTGAATGTGAGCCCATCCTACAATGCCAAATACACAAAAGTGATTTACATCTGGCTTAAGTTTATTCCATGCTTATTTCAGTGTCATATTTTTAAGAGCCTTTGTGTTAGTGAGATTTACTATGTAATTTGCATAGTTAATGGCTTCCACCCAATACTTTAGGCTTAATCGCTTAGATTAAATCATACAATTAGCCATTTCTTTTAATGCGTGGTTCTTTCTCTCATCAACACCATTTTTTTGTGGTGTATGTTGAGACCTAGGTCTGCACCCCTGCCCCTCCTCTCATTACCCTATACCTCCATCAAAAAGTAATACATTTTTCTATTGGTTAAGTTGGTCCCCCATTACAAAAAATGACTTAGATTTTATGATCATTACCCCTCTTGACCGATTATTGCACCATCTTTTGTTTTCTTGAAGGGAAATTATATGTTATGGTTTGGGTCTGAAGTACTTGTCATCATGTTTACCATTGGTTGATTTCATAGCAGGTGTAATAGTCTTTTATATGCACAAACATGCTCGTTCTTGCAAATAGTGTACACGCACGATGTTTTAATTGTTTAAACTAATTTAAATATTTAAAAGTGTTGTCTTGGTGCCCCACATGCATGTGCATGTTCCTGAGAATTCAAGTTCATGAGGGTTATCCTCCAAGTAACTTTCAAATGACACCAAACCAGAGATCAAAGACCAACATACAAGAAATGGCAGTCAATGTTTTGAAGGGAATGGCAATGGCAGTCAATGTAACACCCTGTTTCCCCCAGCTTGTAAATATAACTGGACTGGCCAAGAACTATGGCGAACTCATAAGTGTGAATATGCGATCTAAACAGACCTTGAGGAAAAGGTCAATGAATGTGAATAACATTTTGAATTTATTGCAGGACTGCTGAGAGGGGATGTGCATAAAAAGAGACCACGATGGCGGTGGAAGGCACCTGAAAAGGTGGCATTAATTTCCACCGAGATTTAATTACCGTATTTGGACTCCACTGGCCCGGAGAACCAAAAGCGGCTCACTGACCCTGAATTAAATGTCCTGCAGGTTGGTAGGTTGATGGCTTAATGAGGGATGGGGAGATGAACCACCTGTCCGTAGAGCCATCATGTCTGACCAGTGCGAGGATAATCGCGCCACACACAACCTCGCAGGAGGATAAGGGTGGGATAGAAGCGATTGGGGGCAGACACGAGGGGAACTCTGGCATTACACAGAGTGAGTGATAGTAGAGAGGAAGGATTGCAACCTTCGCTCCTGGTCATTGGCAAATGGAGACGCAGTCTCACAGCATCGTGGTTTCATCTCGAGGGTGGCTAGAGGTAAATTCGTTGGGATTCACTGAGCCTACGGTTGGGTGGAAACGAGCACCCCTCTCAGCAGTTGTTTAACCCCTGGTGTCATTTCTGATAAGTGTTTTACATCTTGCATATTGACATTCATATGCTGACATATATGCTCATAAACTGTGAAATTGTGAACGATTATAGTATAAGACTGCCTGTGTAGTATTTTGATAAGAAATGGTAGATGTATGCTTATAACAGAAAAACCACGCATAGCTTATGTTGATAAATGAATTTAATTATGCGTAAGTTGAACCAAGTCAGACTTCCAGTCCATTCTCGGGAATTTGTTTTCCCTTATCTGTCTCCAAGAATGCCCCGGAATAGATCTCTTCACAGAGATACCCTCCGGGGAAATGTTCACCAAGAACCTGGAAAAAGGACTTGAATGAGCAAGTTTTAACAACCCTATACGAGGAGGAATGACCCTCTTAAAAATCCCGAAGTAGCAGCGTACGGATAAGTATCGATCGACAAACGAGATCCTGTCGGAAGATCTGTGGTCATTCACGACCGTTAGATTGACGAAAGAAATAAGGGCATTACGTGCCTTACCCCTTTTTTCCTCTATCTTCGTTAATAGCGAGGAAGTCAGGACCGTAGATCCCCAAAGTCTGTGGGAGTATCTAGACTGTTGGTTCTTCCACGTCCAGAGAGTAGGGGGAGAGTGTGCAGCGTGGGATAGATCTGAGATGCCAGATCTTAGCTAGAAAACTTGACAGCCGTTGGATCTATTAGGAGATGCATGAGGGTTTAGCCCTCATGAGTAAGGGTGAAAAGTCTCGAGAGAGGAGTCGGTATCGGGGATTCAGGATTCGCGGAATCGGGAATCCTGATGACGAAAGTTCGGGCTTTTCTATGGTGAAAATACCGGAACAAATCTGAGCCGTCTGATTGACGGAGGCCACGTGTCGTAAGATTACCCATTTCGGGAAATCGGGAATCACGGAGTCGGGATTCCTGTTGACAAGAGTTCGGGCTTTTCTATGGTGAAAACCCCGGAACAAATCTGAGCCGTCCGATTGACGGAGGCCACGTGTCGTAAGATTACCCATTTCGGGAAATCAGGAATCGCGAAGTTGAGATTCCTATTGACAAGATTTTAGGCTTTTATATGGTGAAAACCCCTGGATAGATCCAAGCCGTCCGATTAATGGAGGCCACGTGTGAAGAGATCTCCCATATCGGGAAATTGGAAATCACGAGATCGGGAATCCTGGTGACAAGGGATCAGGACTTTCCTGGGTGGAAATCCTGGGACAGATCTGGATCGTTCGATTTACGAGGGATACGTGTTGAGAGATTAACCACTTCGAGAAACCAGGAATTGAGCATTCGGGAATCCCGGGATCGAGAGTTCGGACTCTCGTGATGATAGCTCCCGATGAAGGGACGAGATTCTTTCGAAGGATCTCAGGGTCTATCATGATTGTCGGATGAGAGGAAGAGATGTCAACTTTAAGCTGGGGTGCGAATGCGCATTAGGGTAAGTAGTGAATAGATCTGGATGGCCAGAGCCCACCCGTCTAGATCTACGGCTGAGGATGCAATCCGGAGCCCCCTTTCCATTCTACCTTTAATGGGGGGGGGGTTTGGAATTGGATGTGCAACTCTCGAACGGTCGAGATTAACTCATCCTGATCAATGGCGCTCAGGTGGATTCCAGACCCCCCTTGCCANGGGGGGGGGGGGGTCTGGAATAGTGTGGCATGTGAAGTAGGGCCCCCTCCTGTCCTGTCGACTATCATGTCGCACTACCCCCTCTGCCACCTATACTCACTTAACTGTGCGACGGGGCCTGTTCTCATTGGTTGTTCTCTAACCCTATTGGGATTCGTCCCTATTGGCTGGTCGCTAGCCCTGTTGGGGTTCGACAGTTGCAAAGCCAAACGGTTTGAATTTTTTGTAGCGCTGAGACGTGAAATTCAAAGGGCACAGCATTCATTTGGACTGTGACTGTGATCCGTGACCACATGGGAATGGAGAGTGAGAAAGAACTAGCTTGTGCTGGGCCTCCGTAGGTAAATCGGGGCTCTGTATCAGCAAAAATTAACGAAAAATTTGATTCAGGTAGTGGGTATGTGACAAAGTGGTATCAGAGCATGGTTACAACACTTGGCCTGCTTGGGCTCAGGCACGAGATGTGTAAGGATACATCGTCATCTGCATATTCTCCTTAAGACGAAAGATTGAAGGATGAAACTGTAATCTGGGACATGAACTTTGTCGTCCTGTTTTAAGTTAAGACTGTTGATAGATAAGGATTAAGACCCCAAATGAAAAAAAAAATAAAAATTCTTGTTATATGGGTATACATGTGAAAATATAAATTATGCCCAGATTATAAAAATATATCTAACTCTTGACTAACAATCAGCGTTTGTCTTTTCACCTAAGCGGACGATCAGCCGCGGGAAATTTACAGACGTGGAGTATGGTAACTCACCAAGAGGTGGGAGAAGGCTCCCACAACAGAGACGAAGAGTCTGACGAAAGAAGAGAAATAGGAACCCCTCCAGACCTAGCCGAGACTGTGAGGAGTCTCAGGGTTGAGTTGCAAAGCTGCAAGGCCGACAATGAAAAGATGATGAAAGAACAAGAAAATCAAACTGAAATTAATGCAGTGTTACTGTAGAGCTTATCCGAACTACAGTGACAAATGCAGCATGAACCCGAAGTGAAGAAACATGGTTGTGTCAGTGGCCATACTGAGAGAAGCATGTCAAGAAAGGTCCACCCCAGAGGTAAAGGACCAGTGCCAGACGATTCCATTGAGAAGGAAGCGGGCGATTTAGAAGGCTCTTCTAGTAGTAGGGATAGTTCCTATTCTCAAAGAAGACAGAAGAAGGAAAAGACTTCCAAGAGTCATAAATTTGAGGAATTCAGAAAGGCCAAACCTCCCTCCTTCGATGGTGAGATAAAGAAGGGAGAGGAAGTCGAGGCTTGGCTACTTGGACTGAAGAAATATTTCAGAGTCCATGATTTTTCTGAAAATTTGAAGGCCCGAGTGGACACTTTCAATCTGAACGGAAAAGCTTCCATCTAGTGGGAAGACCTTAAGAATATGAAAGGGGTCCTCGAGGAGGACCTGTCTTGGAAACAGTTTGAAAAGTACTTCCGGAAGAAGTATTTGTCAGAAAAATATTTCGACGAGAAGGCTAAAGAGTTTTATGAACTCAAACTGGGACAACTCACTATAGAGGAATATGTCAACAAATTCCTCGATTTATTGAGATATGTACCCTACATCAAAGCAGAGAAGGCGAAGGCACAACGCTTCATCAGTGGGTTACCCAAGGAATACTGGAACCGAATTGAATTCGACGAACCAAAGACCTTAGAAGACACTATTCGAAAAGCAACATATTGTCATGAACAATATGGACATCGAGCAAAGTCTCATGGGGACTGGAAACAGAAAAGTGGTTCGAAATTTCAGAAAAAGGGGATTAAATCCTCAGGATTGAAAAACTACAAGAAGAACCACAGAATGAACTTTCCAACCCGGAGTGTACTCCAGCAGAACTTTCCCTCAGTGGATGGAAATAAAACTTCTGGACCTATACCAGTAAAGACTGATAACCCAAAGAGGAAACCTTTGGAATGTTGGGATTGCGGAGGAGAGCATCTCCCGAGAGACTGTCCACACCGACAACAGAACAGTCGGAAAGCTTATAACCTTCAGGAGGCGACCACAGTCAATGATAGGGCAAGGAGTGTGCCACAGATTTATGTAGCCTTGGATAATAACCAAGATGACCACCAAGCTTCAGTGGTGGAAATAGAAGGTATGATTTTCAACCATCTGGTGTCTGTTTTGATTAACCCTGGTTCAAATTTGAGTGATATAGCCCCTAAAGTTGTTGATAAATGTAAGCTATAGCCACAAAAACAAACCAAGCCATGGTTGGTACAGTTAGCCACTGGCACTAAAAGAAAGGTGGTAGAGGTCATACCAGCCTGCCAGTTAATGTTGGGTGAATTCCCCACCCAAGCAACCCTTAATGTATTACCCCTGGGATCATACGATCTGTTGATTGGTATGGACTGGCTGGCCACCCATAAAGCCAAACTGGACTGTTACCATAAAACCTTAGAATGTGTGAGAAAAGAAGGAAAAAGGATAACCCTTCAAGGGATTCGAAAACCAGTCTCGGTGAGACAAATATCAGCCCTGCAAATGAGAAAGTATTGCCGAAAGGGATGTCCCCTATATGCAATACAGGTGTTGAAAACAACCGAAAGTGCTAAACCAAGCCCTGATGATCACCCTATCCTAAGAGAATACAGAGATGTGTTTCCAGAAGAGGTACTGGGTCTACCTCCAAAGAGAGACATTGACTTCTCGATAGAGCTCGCACCAGGAGCGGTGCCGGTGTCTAGGACACCTTACCGAATGAGCACACCTGAGTTAGTTGAACTCAAATTACAATTGAAAGAAATGATGTATAAGGGTTATATTCGACCCAGCGTGTCCCCATGGGGAGCACCAGTCCTGTTTGTGAAAAAGAAGGATGGCACCCTTAGACTGTGTATAGATTATAGACAACTTAATAAAGT
>ML780633.1:1603311-1621688 GCA_009831015.1 Picea engelmannii
ATGGTCACTATGAGTTTGTGGTAGTGCCATTTGGGTTAACCAATGCCCCTGCCACTTTCATGTGCTTAATGAACAATGTACTCAGTAAATTCTTAAATAAATTTGTGCTAGTCTTTATTGATGACATATTAATCTACTCTAAGAATAGAGAAGTACATGAAGAACATCTTAGACTTGTGCTGCAAGTGCTAAGAGAACATCAACTCTATGCTAAGTTCAACAAATGTGACTTCTTTCAGAAGCAAGTACATTACTTGGGACATGTTCTGTCCAAGGAAGGGGTAGCAGTAGATCCTGACAAGATCAGGTCTATCATAGAATGGCCTACCCCAAAGGATGTCTTAGACGTCAGATCCTTTATGGGATTGGTGGAATACTATAGGAGATTTAGAAAAGATTTCTCCAAGATTGGTTGTCCAATTACTACCCTCCAGAAGAAGGGGACAAAATTCTTGTGGACACAGCAGTGTGAAGAAAGATTTCAAACCTTGAAACATCTACTAACCCATGCACTCGTGTTGAAAATCGTTGACCCAGAAGCTGACTTCCTTGTGTGCATAGATGCCTGTAAGGAAGGGCTCGTAGGAGTCCTTATGCAGAAAGGAAGTGTGATCTTCTACGAATCCCAAAAATTGAATGAAAATGAAGTCAACTATGTGACTCATGATCTAGAACTGGCTGCCATAGTGCATGCCTTGAAAATGTGGAGGCATTACCTCTTGGGAAGAAAATTTGTACTTATGACAGATCACTGTGGATTACGGTATTTGTTTGACCAACCAAACTCAATGCTAGACAAGCTAGATGGATGGCCCTCCTTAGCGAATTTGATTTTGAAATCAAACACATTAAAGGGAAAGAAAATAGGGTGGCCTATGTCCTTAGCAGAAGCATGAAAACAATTCACCTGGCAGCGGTGAGTACCTGCGAGACAGATGTCAAGAACAGAGTCATAAATGCACAAGAGACAGATCCCTTCGTTCAGACCGTGACCCTATACCTACAGCAAGAACCCTCTGGAGTAAAGTATGAAGGCTACCAGATGACCGAAGGAGGTCTTCTCATTTACAAAAATAGACTATACATTCCAAATTGCGACGACTTGAAGAGGTTCATTATGGATGAACTACATAAAAGACCATACACTGGTCACCCATGATACTATAAAATGATCACTACCACCCGGAAACATTTTTATTGGCCTGGATTGAAGAAAGATGTAGCCAAATATTTGTCCCAATGCATAGAATGCCAACAGGTTAAAGCAAAACATCGACACCCAGCAGGACTATTACACCCTTTACCCATCCCAGAATGGAAATGGGAAACCATCTCCATGGATTTTATCACTAGATTTCCAACTTCAACCAAACAGAATGACGCCATTATGATAGTGGTGGATAAACTGAGCAAGTCTTCTCATTTCATCCCCGTTAAATCAACCTGCAAGGCGATAGATATCGCCCAAATATTCATGAAAGAGATATTCCGACTGCACGGCATGCCGAGGGAGATAATATCCAACAGAGACACAAAATTTACTTCCAATTTATGGAAATCACTGATGGCTGGTTTAGAGACTAAATTGTTGTTTAGCACCGCCTATCACCCTCAAACCGACAAATAGACAGAAAGAGTAAATTAGATATTAGAGGATATGTTAAGGATGCATGTAATGCATCAACCCAGAAAATGGGAAGACTACCTACCATTGGTAGAATTCGCCTACAACAACGGCTACCAAGCATCCTTAAATATGAGTCCCTTCGAGGTCCTCTATGGTAGGCTATGTAATACTCCAATCAGCTGGAGCAATCCTATAAATAGGATTTCTTTTGGACCCGACATGTTGAAAGAAATGGAACAACAAGTAGCTCAGATAAAATAAAATCTGAAGATCACCCAGAACCGACAGAAAATCTATGCTGACCAAAAGAGAACTCCAAGAGAGTTCAAAATGGGAGACCATGTATATCTCAGAATTAAGCCCAGAAGGAGTTCCTTGAAAATGGGAGCTTGTGCCAAGTTGGCACCCCGGTATTGTGGACCCTTTGAGGTTCTAGAAAAAGCGGGACCTGTAGCCTATTGGCTAGCACTTCCTCCCACAGTAAAAGCACATAATGTTTTCCATGTTTCATTATTAAAGAAATATGTACATGATGCTAATCATATAATTGACTGGTCTGTGATCCAGGTGGAACTGGAGGGAGAATTTTTACCAGAACCCCAATGCATATTGGACAGAAAGGAAACCTCGCTCCAGAACAGAACCATTGCATAGGTCAAGGTGCAGTGGAAACATTTTGGCCCGGATGAGGCTACATGGAAAATGGAGGATGCCATGAGACAGGCATATCCGATTTTGTTTACTTCTATACATACCATTCATGTTAGTAGACAAGAACATCAAGGACGATGTTCCTTTTAAGGGGGAGGGAATTGTAACACCCTGTTTCCCCCAGCTTGTAAATATAACTGGACTGGCCAAGAACTATGGCGAACTCATAAATGTGAATATGTGATGTAAACAAACCTTGAGGAAAAGGTCAATGAATGTGAATAAAATTTTGAATTTATTGCAGGACTGCTGAGAGGGGATGTGCAGAAAAAGAGACCACGATGGCGGTGGAAGGCACCTGAAAAGGTGGTGTTAAATTCCACCGAGAATTAATTACCGTATTTGGACTCCATTGGCCCAGAGAACCAAAAGCGGCTCGTTGGCCCCGAATTAAATGTCCCGCAAGCTAGTAGGTTGATGGCTTAATGAGGGATGGGGAGGTGAACCGCCTGTTCGTAGAGCCATCATGTCTGACCAACGCGAGGATAATCGCGCCACATGCAACCTCACAAGAGGATAAGGGTGGGATAGAAGCGATTGGGGGTAGACGCGAGGGGAACTCTGGCATTATGCAGAGTGAGTGATAGTAGAGAGGAAGGATTGCAACCTTCACTTCTGGTCACTGGAAAATGGAGACACAGTCTCACGGCATCGTGGTTTCAGCTCGGGGGTGGCTAGTGGTAAATCCGCTGGGAGTCATTGAGCCTACAGTTGGGTGGAAATGAGCACCCCTCTCAGCAGTTGTTTAACCCCTGGTGTCATTTCTGATAAGTGTTTTACATCTTGCATCTTGACATTCATATGCTGACATATATGCTCATAAACTGTGAAATTGTGAACGATTATAGTATAACACTGCCTGTGCAGTATTTTGATAAGAAATGGTAGATGTGTGCTTATAACAAAAAAACCACACATAACTTATGTTGATAAATGAATTTAATTATGCGTAAGTTGAACCAAGTCAGACTTCTAGTCCGTTCTCAGGAATTTGTTTTCCCTTATCTGTCTCCAGGAATGCCCCGGAATAGATCTCTTCACAGAGATACCCTCCGGGGAAATGTTCACCAAGAACCTGGAAAAAGGACTTGAATGCGCAAGTCTTAACAACCCTGTACGAGGAGGATTGACCCTCTTAAAAATCCTAAAGTACCAGTGTAGGGATAAGTATCGATTGATGGACGCGATCCCGTCGGAAGATCTGTGGTCATTCACGACCGTTAGATTGACGAAAGAAAGAAGGGCGTTACATGCCTTGCCCCTTTTTTCCTCTATCTTTGTGAATAGCGAGGAAGTCGGGACCGTAGATCCCCAAAGTCTGTGGGAGTATCTGGACCGTTGGTTCTTCCACATCCAGAGAGTAGGGGGAGAGTGTGTGGCATGGGATAGATCTGAGCCGCTAGATCTTAGCTAGAAAACTCGACAGTTGTTGGATCTATTAGGGGATGCATGAGGGTTTAGCCCTCATGAGTAAGGGCGAAAAGTCCCGAGAGAGGAGTCAGTATCGGGGATTCGGGATTCGCGGAATCGAGAATCCTGATGACGAAAGTTCGGGCTTTTCTATGGTGAAAATACCGGAACAAATCTGAGCCGTCCGATTGACAGAGGCCACGTGTCGTAAGATTACCCATTTCGGGAAATCGAGAATCGTGGAGTCGGGATTCCTGTTGACAAGAGTTCGGTCTTTTCTATGGTGAAAACCCTGGAACAAATCTGAGTCGTCCGATTGATGGAGGCCACATGTTGTAAGATTACCCATTTTGGGAAATCGGGAATCGCGGAGTCGGGATTCCTGTTGACAAGAGTTTGGGCTTTTATATGGTGAAAACCATTGGATAGATCCAAGCCGTTCGATTAACGAAGGCCATGTGTCAAGAGATCTCCCATATCGAGAAATCGAAAATCACGAGATCGGGAATCCTGGTGACAAGGGATCGGAACTTTCCTAGGTGGAAATCCCAGGATAGATCTGGATCGTTCGACTTACGAGGGATACGTGTTGAGAGATTAACCACTTCGGGAAACCGGGAATTGAGCATTCGGGAGTCCCGGGATCGAGAGTTCGGACTCTCGTGATGATAGCTCCCAATGAAGGGACGAGATTCTTTTGGAGGATCTCAGGGTCTATCATGACCGTCGGATGAGAGGAAGAGATGTCAACTTTAAGATGGGGCACGAATGCGCATTAGGGCAAGTAGTGAACAGATCTGGATGGCCAGAGCCCACCCGTCCAGATCTACGGCTGAGGATACAATCCGGAGCCCCCTTGCCATTCTACCTTTAATTGGGGGGGGCGGTCCGGAATTAGATGTGCAACTCTCGAACGGTTGAGATTAACTCATGATGATCAATAGCTCTCAGGTGGATTCCAGACCCCCCCCCTTGCCATTCTGCCTATAATGAGGGGGGACGGGGGGGTCCGGAATAGTGTGGCATGTGAAGTAGGGTCCCCTCCTGTCCTGTCGACTATCGTGTTGCACTGCCCCCTCTGCCACCTGTACTCACTTAACTGTGCGACGGGGCCTGTTCTCATTGGTTGTTCTCTAACCCTGTTGGGATTCATCCCTATTGGTTGGTCGCTAGCCTTGTTGGGGTTCGGTGGTTGCAAAGCCAAACGGTTTGACTTTTCTGTAGCGCCGAGACACAAAATTCAAAGGGCACTACATTCATTTGGATTGTGACCGTGATCTGTGACCACATGGGAACGGAGAGTGAGAAAGAACTAGCTTGCGCTGGGCCTCCATAGGTAAATCGGGGCTCTGTATCAGCAGAAATTAACTAAAAATTTGATTGAGTTAGTGGGTATGTGACAAAATCCTAATGAGGGTGAGACTATAGAAACTCCATTTGTAGCTATGAAAAAAGAGTATCCTAAATACTCCAGTCAACAACTGGGAACACAGGATTATGGACTTCATCTTGAGCAAGACTCTATTGGCACCTCACCACATGCAGGGGATCTTCACCACAATTCACAAGACATTAAACCAGAGATTAAAACTGATACTTTGGGAGTACATGGGTCCATTAAAGGAATGCAAGGAAAGGAAACCGAGGCAATACACATATATAATATGATAAAAAGGAGCAGAACACTGGTTGACCACAACAAGTCTATCACAGAGCAAGACAAGAAGAAAAGGTAGGTTGTGGTCAAAATAGAGAGGGTCGATGACAAACACCAAGCAAAAGCATTAAAACAAAAAAATAAGACTTTACAACAAAAGAATCAAGAATTGGAGAAGCATCATAAGAAGTTAAAAGTAAATTATCAGAGGTTACAAAAGACAAATCAAAAGGTGCTGCCCAAATTTACTGAAAAAACTCTATTTTTTCCCTGGTTTTTCCATTCTGGTTCGGCACGCCTCCCGAACATCTGGAGGTGAATTTGTATAAAATCAAAGGGTTTTTTGTTGATAAAATCCCATGCACAAAACCCTTTCTCACAGTTTACACAAGTATCACAGTCTGAGAGAATCGAAGAGATATTTGAGACCATTTTTCCAGAAAATCGCCATGCTTTGTTTTTTCTTGTTTTTGTCATTGTCTTCCAGCGCGCATCTAGAACATATGTAAATGAATTTCTGAAAACTGAAAGAGGTGTTTTTTAGGAATGGGCCCATGCACAAAAACCTCTATCATATTTTACACAGGTATCACAGTATGAGAGAATCAAAGATACATTTGAGGTTAGTTTTTCCCAGAAATTCGGCAAATTCTGGGTGAGTTTTGTTCTAGTTTACTATTGTCAAAGAGGAAGAAGGGGCCCGAGGATAATTCCAGCACATCAAGTTATTTACCAGTTAGACTCCAACTGAAATTACACATGGATATAAAGGCACAGTTCCAGTTACTTCCATCTATCACATTAGTTTTGTTAAAGATTTTTGCACTCCAGTTTAGACAGTAGAGGTATTTTGCATTTGTAAAAGTCTAGTTGTTCAAGGTTTGAAATATTAGTGTCGAAGCATAATAAGTGGCGATTTTTGTTTGGTATGAGCCACATTTTGTTAAGGTTAAGTTAAGATTTTTCAGGACTATGTTACCAATGAGATATACTCGAATATATGAGTCATGTTCAAGAAGTTATGCAGAGTTAATCTCTAGTCTTCAAGATGGTTGAAATTCTCTGCAAACCATGATAAATAAATAGTTTTTGTATGGTTACAGGGTTCGGTTTTTTGGGAAGGAAATCAATATATCAAACTAGTTAAACATGTTCTATGATTGGATTAATCTCTCTACCTGGTAAATATGCTCTTGATGACAATGTGCTTTATGTCCAAATCTATATGTGTTTTTTCTCTTATCTTGAATGCAATTTTTTATGTGTGCAAAGTACATTTCATTTTCCTTTTAGCTATTGTATGACTCATCTTTTACTAATATGCAACCTGGAAAACAACTAATTCTTTAGTAAAGGATTTTTTCTATTGCAACTTATGGGGATTAATTGTGTTTGGATATGTGTTTATGCCTTGAAATATTATTTTGAGACTTAGACTTCTTGCAGTAAGTAATTCATTGAGATGTTTGATGTTATTCCTTTGTTTATCCCTCTATTTTCTCACTTGTCTATCATTTTTGTGCCACAAGACAAGGAGGGCCTATAGTCATATCACCTTGCCAAACCAACCGTGTTTTTTTCTTGGTAAAACCAACCCTCCAACTGACCAACAAACCAAACCTGTTAAAAGAAAACCAATCCAAAACTTGATGTCGCCTAGATCTGCCCCTTTAGCAGTCAGGTGCAGACTTTAGGACCAACAATGTATATGGAACATTGTGTTTCATTTGGATGTCCTGTGAAGTGCATTAACTTGTAAAATTATTGCTCGCATATTCGCCTCCATTATCTATTCTTAACCTTTGAAGTTGATGTCTAGATTTATTTTCTACAAGGGAATTATAGGCCACAAAATTGTCAAAAAAATCACTCTTAAGTTTTAAGAAGTAAACCCAAGTTCTTCTTGAAAAGTCATTAATGAAAATTAAGAAACACTTGCACCTAGAAAAAGAAGGAGAAGAAAGTGGAACACTCAAGTCGCTGTGAACAATATACAAAGGGGCCAAGGCATGCCAAGAGGCACATTTGTCAAAACTATCCCGATGATGTTTTCCGAGAACAAAAATGACTCAAACACCATATGTGCATGAAACAAGAGGACGACTAGTCACCATATGTTGATTACATAGTTGTTGCAATGAGCGATAGTTTAGATGACCAAACTTCTCATGCCAAAGTTTTCTCAAGTCATCACTATGAGCAACAAAAACTGATGGAAAAGATGATGACCCAAAGTTTTCAAACTTGTACAACTTAGTAATATCATCAAAAATTCCAGTTGCAAGAACATGGTGAGGATCTTTTAGATCCTTGATTGAAACTTGGTGAGGTGAAAACTCTATGGTTTTACCTTCACCTGAATAAGTGATTTGATATACTGATAAAATATTGCAGGAAAGACTTGGAACACACAACACATCATTAAAATGACCATTATCTACATGCATTGTTCTAGACCCTACAAAACTAAGAGATCTATCATCACCAACAAATATTTTCTTAGTGTTACATTCATTTAGAGAATAAAATATGGCTTTATCCTTAGCCATATGATAAGATTCTCTATAATCAATAATTCACTCATCATAAGAATAAGTAGAAATTGCATTGAAGGAGAAAGCAGAAGAAGAAAGTGCATGTCTATGAGAAGAAGAAGAAAACATAGAATCTATACTAATGTTGTGCTTCTTCATCACTGCTTCTAAAGCTTCCATATTCTTAAAACATTTGGACTCATCATGACCATCTTGTTGTATTACTGAGAGGGGCGGTGAACCAATAATAAATCAATGTAATCCTTTTCACCATAAAATGAAAGTGTTATATCAATGTAGCATTATCATCCAATAGTTGCAGAGTAAATAAAAAATGAACAAATGAGCAATCACACACATACATAGTACACCAATGTTTTACCATATAAGAATATATACATAGTACACATACTTAGTACACCAATGAATCTTTAGACCATATAAGAACTTTTCCATCTACAAAAGATACTCTATCTCCTTTCTCTTCCAAACAAGAAATAAATACTAGATTCTTTTTCAAACTAGAAACATATAAAACATTACTGATATGAATAGAGTTGCCTAATTGCATCTTGATAGTGGCTTGCCCAATTCCCTTGACTGCATAAGATTTCTTGTCTCCAAGCTCCACTTTATGAGGTGTTTTCTTTTCCACATTACTTGAGAGATTTTTACAGTCACCTGTCATATGCCTTGAAGCTCCACTATTGATCAACCATATTTCATATTCAATAGATCCAGTAAGAGCTGAGTAGTAGAAGAAATATGCTTCATCGTGTTTGGCCTTCTTTGAAGGTTCTTCATCTTTGGAAGCTGACGCAAGGTGTCCCCCTTTTCTCTTCTTTGTTAGTTTAGGACAATTTCTTTTGTAGTGGCCATATTCATGGCATTTGCAACATTGTACTTTTGAAATATCTCTTTTGGATTTCTTTCTTGAATCAAATATTTTCTTACCTCCATGTTTCTTCAACTTTGTTGCAAAGTCTTGAGAATCATCTTCCTTTTGAGGCTTTCCCTTAGAGTTTAACCTTGTCTCTTCTTGTGCGCAACAAGTCCAAAGTTCTTCCAGCATTGGAAACTCCTCCCTTGTGTTCTTGCTTGAAGCAAATGCATCCCATGATCTAGAAAGACCATTGAGTGCTATATTCACAACTTCCTTTTCTGGTATAACTTCTTCAATAGCTTGTAATTGATCTCTCAACTAAGAAATCCTCACAAAGTATGAAGCTATAGTGTCATCCTTAGTCATGTTTGTGTCACNAAGTTCATTATTCAAACTCATCACTTGTCCAATATTTCTGACTGAGAAAAGGTTATTTAGGGCATCGTACATCTTCTTGGATGAGTCAAGATGAGATATGTAGGGTATCAAGTGGTATTTTACAGAGTCCACTATGATACTCATAGCCTTGATGTCATTGTCCTTGAACTTCTCCATTGCTGCAACATTTTAAGCTTCCTTCTCTTTTCCTACTTCAAACTGTGGTTCCATGATCTTTCCTTTCATGATATCTAGAACTTTGTTCTTGGCAAGGATGAGGTCAATCCCTATCTTCCATGCTCTAGAGTTTGAAGCCCCTTCTAACTTGTTTTTTGACTTCATAGAGTAAGTCATGGTTGCGTTGATTTTGACTTTGAGTTGGTCAACCTTTGACTTTGACCAAAAACTCAACCTTGACACCTTGGCTAGCTGAGAGTACCAAGAGGTGCGCTAGGCTAAGGTGCACTAGAATATCTAGGAATTAGTTCAAGCACTTCACTTAAGGTGTCTCAACAAGAGGGTTAGGGTTTTGCTATTGCGACAAAACTCTAACTGCAACTACAACTGCAATTGGTGCTACAATGAGAAAATAACATCCCAATCTACCTTCTAGTGGTTAGATTGTCCGAAGATAGTGTGGGCCCATAACCTATTAAAATAATAGGTGTGCTCATTTTCACCATAGACAATATCACTATATTGTCACCCAACCATAGGCACAAGGCCACCCCCGAGCACCTTAACCTTGATAGATGGAATAATTCTGGAAGCAAACACTACAACAAATAGCCAACCAAGGTAGCGTACCTCTCTCCAAATCTATTGCACCAAGCAGAGAAACCAAACCATAAGACAAATATCAAGTCACTACCGCAACAGTTGCAGCTCTCCTCCAATCATGTGCATCACTAGTCCTTATGAGGTTGTGAGTGAGTGTGTGATCAAATGAGCTCAAGCGCCCTCTATTTATAGTTCTCCAAGTCAACTAACTGGGTCAAATTCTCTTCCTGGAGGATAATAGTTTAATATAAATTATTCTATTGAGTCAACTTGTCTTATAGGTTTCGTATTCATCTGTTAGGGTTTTTCTAGCTTCTCGAAATATTCTAATCTTGTCAAATGTTACATGTGGAGGTTAATACCTCCTGTAGCTACCGTAACATCAACAAAGAGGATGGGACACATTGGAGAAAAAGGACTTCGAGCTATGCATAACAAATGTATGGTCAAATATTTTCCTGAATGTAATTTAGAAGTTAATTTTTATGAACATTGCATATATTGAAAACAAAAGCAGGTGATGTTCCCATCTGGAGCGATAAGGGAAAAGGGGATTCTAGAATTGGTTCATAGTGATGTCTTTCAACCTCTAACAGTCCCCACTTGGTGGATCCCTATATTATGCCTTATTCATAGATGATTTTTCCAGGAAGACATGGATATATTTTCTAAGAAAGAAATCAAAGGTTAATGAGAAATTGAAAGAGTTTAAATCTCTTGTGGAAAACCAGACATATAAGAAGATCAAGGTGCTGACAATGGTGGTGAATTCTTTGGAAATGATTTTGAGTAGTTTTGCAAACAGTGTGACATAGCATACCAAAATACCACACCATATACCCCACAACAAAATGGCGTTGTCGAAATATTGAATATAGCATTGATGGACAAGGCAAGGAGCATGCTTAGTGGTGTTGGGCTTGCACAAGAATTCTAGGTAAAAGTCGTCGACAGTACAAAATATTTGGTTAATATGTCTCATTCGTTGGCGCTAGTTGACTCAACTCCACATGAGGTATGGTTTGGTAAGAATCCTTCACTTTCACATTTCAAAGTATTTGGATGTGATGCATTTTTGCATGTTCCCAAGGAAAATAGGAGCAAGCTAGACAAGAAGTCAATCAAGTGTATTTTCATTGGATACAAAGAAGGAATGAAAATATATAAGCTCTGGGATATTGCATCAAGGAAAACAATGTACATTTAAGATGTGGTCTTCAAAGAAGTTAGAGGGAAGTCTGAGTTTGAAGTGGTTCAAATAAAGAAAAATGCAGAGAAGGTGAGGTTCAAACTGAGGAACGATGAAGATGATTCAAATGAGTTGAGTGAATTAGATGTAGAGGCGGCACAATCGATCTTGGTTGTAAGGAGGTATGAACGAATAAGAAAACTAATTGAAAAGTACAGTCCGCTCAATTTTCCTTTCGAATTTGTGTTAATTTCCACCGACGAGGAGCCCAAGTCAGTTAGGGAGGCAGACGACTCGACAAAGGGTAGACTCTGGAAAGATGCCATGGTCGAAGAGATGGACCTCGCAAGAGAAATCTTGGGGAAGATGGTGTCATCCATAACAATCTGGATGAGATGCAAGGCCTTTACATCATTCGTTCATGTTCTCTATTTTTTTTAATTGATTTCTCTAAGCATTTGTTGGCCATGTTCAACTACTCATTTGTTGGTTTTGTATACCCACGTGATACATATTCCCAAATGTCCTGAGCCCTCAACAAAGTCATCATTTTTATTGACCACACTTCATAGTTCTTCCATGTGAAAGCGAGAATTTGAGCAAAGATATGGCTACTCGAAGCCATTTTCCTCTTTCAAAGAGTTAGATTTTTGGGTAAGACTTCTTAATGAATATGGTCTAACATCTGAGGGTTTGAAAGCTTCACTTCTCTCAATATGCCCAAAATTTGATATATTGCGTGTGTTTTCTTGTAGGAAGACTGAATGAATTGAACCACATAAATCTTCAATCTCTTTTGTATATTGTCAATGCATCTTTTCTACCAGTTTGTTGTTCAGACTATATAGTACGACCGTTTCCTTGCAAAAAGTATGGCACGACCCATTTGTTTAAAGTTCTACGTTTTGGTCTTTTTGGCCAGAATTCCACGACGTAAATTTGGATGAAATCACAATTCTATGTTGTTTAAATTGCATTTTTGAATGCATAAACGGATTCAGTGTGTTGAAAAACATTTGGGCACTCGGATTATATAAACTTAGCCACTCAAATATATAGATCCACTAACACAAATTCTCACCTAATTTCAAGGAAAATTAAACAAAAAAATATCCAACATAAAGCGTTTAAACTACAATCTTAAATGTATATGAATTATGTGACAATTTTATGTTGTTGAAAAATTTATTTAAATTTATTATTAATTTGTTTAAATAAAATCACTTACTACTCTCATCAAACCCTATCCTATGACAATTTTAGGTTGTTTAACTTTTTATTTAATTTTATTATTAATTTTTAAAAATAAAATAACTTACTAATCTCATCAAACCCTACAATCAATCATATAATAGTTTAAACCCTATGAAAATTTTATGTTGTTTAACTTTTTATTTAATTTTATTATTAATTTTTTAAAATAAAATCACTTACAACTCTCATCGAACCCTGCATATAATAGTTTAGGATTTAAACCAATTAAATTAAAAAAAAAATAAGTTAATAATCTTTTTAATGAAACCGAAGAGAATTTACTGAATGGAAGTGAGTAAAACAGAATTGACCACCTAAGCCATTTCTATATTCGCGACGGTCACGAGTCACGGTCACGAGTCCTCGTCTGGGCCCATTTTGTTTTGTCTTGTCTTCGTAGAACAGCATGAAGCTTTCACCTTGCAGAAAACGCGTGAGAAAAGCCTGCAATTATTTTGTCAATTTCCAATAAATTCAGTGTGTTGAAAAATATTTGGGACACTCGGATTATATAAATTTAGTCACTCAAATCTATAGATCCACTAACAAAAATTCTCACCTAATTTCAAAGAAAATTAAACAAAAAATAACTAACATAAAACGTTTAAACTACAATCTTAAATGTATATGAGTTATGTGACAATTTTATATTGTTTAACTTTTTATTTAAATTTATTATTAATTTTTTTAAATAAAATCACTTACTATTCTTATCAAACCATATGACAATTTTATATTGTTTAACTTTTTATTTAATTTTATTATTAATTTTTAAAAATAAAATCACTTACTAATTTCATCAAACCCTACAATCAATCATATAATAGTTTAAACCATATGACAATTTTATGTTGTTTAACTTTTTATTTAATTTTATTATTAATTTTTTAAAATAAAATCACTAACTACTCTCATCGAACCCTGGAATCAATCATATAATAGTTTAGGATTTAAACCAATTAAATTAAAAAAAATAAGTTAATAATCTTTTTTTAATGAAACCGAAGAGAATTTACTTAATGGAAGTGAGTAAAACAGAATTGACCACCTAAGCCCTTTCTATATTCGCAAGGACCAATAATTAATAATTATTAAGCGACGGTCACGAGTCCTCGTCTGGGCCCATTTTGTTTTGTCTTGTCTTCGTAGAACAGCATGAAGCTTCCACCTTGCAGAAAACGCGTGAGAAAAGCCTTCAATTATTTTGTCAATTTCCAAATTAAGAACATAAATTACTCAAAATAAATGTTTTTAAATATTTAGAAAAAATAAAAAACCTCATCATAAAAACGACCTCAATAAATGTTTTAAATATTGAGAAAAGTAAAACATACTCTTATCTAATGTTAAAAAGATGCCCAAATTTATACATATCTAATGTTATATAATCGGAGTGGGATGGAGTGGGTTAATTCAATTTTTCCTTTCGATTTCTGTGATATGTTTTCTGTTATGTAGTTTTGAATTTTAGTATTTTTTAAGTATTTGGATTAGTTTAAAATAGGGTAAAACTTTTAAAGTAAAATTTTGAAATGCATAAAACTTTCATCCAGGTCAAACTCAAAATCTGACGAAATTCAAACCCATTTTTTATAAAAAAAAAAAAAAAAAAAAAAAATTTATTACATAAAAAAAAAAAATTACTCCTAGTTAACTTACTCCCTATATAACCCGCCAAGGCGGGTATAATAATCTAAGGAAAAGTATCATACCAAAGGCGTACCGCTCGCTAACTTCGAGATAGAAAGAAGGCCAAACGAAAATCTGTAGCATCTGTACCTTTTTCATCTGCTCTTCAATGGCAGACCTAGAAGCTGAATTCGTGTCCATATCCACACCCTCTCCTCCTCATAACACATTCGCCTCCGCCTCCACCTCCACCTCCACCGCTACGCTTCTCGAGGATGGCACCTGTGGCTATGATGTTTTCATCAACTACCACGGTCCGGATGTAAAGAATACCTTCGCCAGTCATCTTTACAGACGCCTTCTTCTACGAGGACTTCGAGTCTTTCTGGACAAACGTGAATTGGAAGAGGGACTCAATTTTACTTTGCAAATACAACGCGCTATTCGAACTGCTTCGGTCCATGTGGCCATATTTTCTCCGAGATATGCCGAATCTAAATGGTGTTTGGACGAGCTAATCCAAATGTTTGAGTCGGAGGCATCGATTATTCCAGTGTTTTACCATGTGAAGCCTGCTCAGCTTCGGTGGACACAGGACAAAGATGGAGTTTACTCTAAGGACCTGCGCAAACTGGAAGAGAAGAAAACATACGACACTCAAACTCATGAACAGAAGCCGCGACACGACCCGACAACTATTCAAAAATGGAGAGGGGCTCTTTCTCGTGTTGCAGAAATAAGCGGTTTTGAGCTGGATGCAAATACGTGAGAACTCATCCCCCCTCTACATATCTATTTTAATGTTGGATAGTTAGATAGGCTTAAATCTCACTTGTTTTATTGATTTTACCAGAGACGAGGGGGAGCAGCTGGATAAAATCGTTGAACGCGTGGTAAAGAAGGTGAAAAAAAGAGGTTTGGATGAAGCGGCCAAAGATTCAGAAAATACAGTACGGTTGGAGCAGCAGCAGCGTGGAAAATTTGAGGTCCTATTAATGTGGAGTGGAGAACTTCAGGCCCTATGTGAGTCGATTGGCCAGGTGCTTTTCATAGTGTTTTTCATAGTTA
This sequence comes from Picea engelmannii, assembly GCA_009831015.1. Classification (NCBI taxonomy): domain Eukaryota; kingdom Viridiplantae; phylum Streptophyta; class Pinopsida; order Pinales; family Pinaceae; genus Picea; species Picea engelmannii. Next base: position 1,618,432 of record ML780633.1, read on the forward strand.
GCTTTGCTTGGAGCTTTGATTGGAGTAGCGTTTCTCATAGTTAGCGTTGCTCGGAGCTTTGATTTTCCTGATGAGGTAAAGGAAATTGCGCCTATGGGAAGACCGTATGTGGATTTTCCTGATGGGCTGTGGGAAATTAGAAGTCCTGCAACTGCTCATCCAATTTGGTGGCAGTTCTTTTTTGTCTTGTTTATGAATATGGTTACAACTACTTCGTTGGAATTTGGTATTCAGATTGCAATTTTAATTATTGACGTGGATTCAGACGACTCACACATCCCTTAGATGGCAGTTGGTAGATAAATAGATTGCAAGTTTGCGTTTTCAAGTTGCAGCGTTCTTATTATTTGTAAAATCTTGAAAAAAAATTCAAAAAATTGGAGTTTTGAGTGCCTGTTATCCCAGAATAAATCTTGACCTATTAGTGGTGTACAATAAAAAACAATGTTGTAAAATTTATTGTGTATGATCCCTGTCTGAGGTTGTGGCTGAGGGTTAATTTAAGGTGAAAGAAAGCGTTTCAGAAAAAAATACGGGTACCTTCAAAGGCTTTTTTCTTATTCAAGCAGGTGGGGCTTTGTCCTTCACCATGTTTATTCTTTTCCTCTATATTAATTATGTAATTTCATTTTTTAATTTGTAATGTTCTGATTTTTATAATAATATATATATATGTAGTTTAATTTTTTATTTTGTTGTGTGATGTTTTCTGATTTCATTTGAAAGCTGTCTAGAAATTTAGAAAAATAATTGAAATGGCAGATTTGAGTGATTCAGCATATATATTATTTTCTATAAATTTATAAAAATATTTGAAATGAGTGGTTTAGTATACATATTGTGAGTGCCATGTGGCTTTTGAGAGCAGTGAATCTATTTATGCAATCAAAAATAATATCATTTGAGCATTGTGAAATTGCAATTGACAAATTCTGGTGGTAATTGTTAAAAAAATTTTAAAAAGTCAAAAACTTACCTTTGCTTTTGTCTTCACATTTTATTGTCTTGGATATTTTATTGGTTAGTATTTACAAACAAGTGCTGGGTTGGAATGGGAGTAAATGTTGGGTTGCAAGTTGCAATACATGTGGTATCCATGCAGAATTTAGTTTTCCCGAATTAGTTTTATTTAAAATTTACCAAAAATTATTAATGTCTGGTGTTAGCGATAAAAAATGCACTGGCATTTTTGAAAGAATGATGCCTGATCTTGTAGGGAACATTTGACTAGCTTCCCAGGCTCCAAATGAAGATTTGAAAGCACCATTGGAAAGCTTAGGATTTGTAGATGTCGATCGACTATTCAAGCATGCAAAACGGACTCTCCATGACTGAGAAATTTGATTTTTCCCAAGGCAGTTTATTTCTGGAAAACCTTCATGTTCGATGGTTTAGGCGAACAGGACGACTGTTCATTAAGCACCGAAAGCAGTGCTTTCGGTAGTTAATCCACCCAGAAGTCTTCTATGTTAACCACCGAAAGCCTGTTACTGCCAGAATGACCGAATTTTTGCCCAGATCAGGATTTTTTGAGTTGGAATGGTTTGAAACATCTTCGAATGGACAGTTGTTGAATTATCAAATCAGATCCAATGGCTATTTTTGATGGATAAGGGAAAGAAAAGGTGTTTTAATCATTTTTGGTATCTTTTTCAAAGGCAGAAAATCAGGATTTTGACACACCTCAACAAATTCGAATTTTATCTCTTGGAAGAGTCATCAATCAGCCTTGGAAGGCTATTCTGCACTGCACAAGGATTCTACAAGATATGAAGACTATGAAATGTGGGATTGACCTCATTTTGGGGGTCATCCCATATCTTTTGCAAACTGAATTTTGACTTTCTATCTTTAGCATATTTGATCCATGTTTTTAGGATCTCAAAACTGCATTGTAAAGCTATAAAGCTAAAGGTAGAATAGGAACTAGAGGTTTGATTTTGGGTTCTATATGTTGCTACTGTAAATGAGACTTATTCTTAATATATGAAAGATCGCAAGCTTGCTTCATCTATGTTTTTAGACCTTTCTTCTCTATTCTATGATATCTTATGAGTGAATAATTTCTTTATTGATGCTTATTCAATCTACATGTGACTGTCATCTCACTACTTGATTGATTAAGTTAAGAATCATAAGTTATTGCCTTAGTTTCTAAACCCATTGTACTTATTGTTTTATATGAGTATAATCTGGTTCAACAACTATCTTCTGTTCTATTTGATTAATCCTTGTCTGATTGCATTCTTAGAAGGCCTTGTGATATTTGTTATTACAAGATAGTCTTAAAGACATAGTCCAGTCCCTAGATATTCATTTTGATCCAAAACCACATCAATTATTGAGAAAATAGTTTCCAAAAAGATTAAGTTACCAGGCATCTCTGACTTACAGCCTAGGAGAGTTTCCTAGAGTGATAACAAATTGGCACCGTTGCCGGGGACAGAGTACTGAAGATCAGCTTCCTTGGGAGAACGACACAACAGATCTAGTTCTTGATGACAGACAAGAAGTAGACACTATCGGTTGTACATCATCTATCTGGCGACTCCATGAAGGGAGAATTCAGTGGCGACTCCATTGTTCAGAAATCTGTTGGTGACTCCACTGGTATGAAATGGAAAAGATCTTAGCTAAGAGGTATGCTTTCTGTGATTTTTCAGATATAGCCGGTTTTCCTCATCCAGTGCCGACTATAATTGAATGGGATGATTATCTTTCGAGATTCAGAGGAAGTAAGAATGATCATCCCGGTGAGCACTTATTCAATTTTCATAAGTGCATGCTTGAACATGGTTTTGTTCACGAAGATGTCTTGATCAAGATGTTCAAATTTTCTTTAGAAGAAAATGCTCGTGAATGATGTCAATCTCTTCCTAATGTTAGTATCCATTCTCTGAAGGATTTTCATATGGCTTTCAATTCATATTACGAGAATTTTTACTCAACTGATCTTATTTTTGATAACTGTTGTAAAGAATCTGCATTCCACATCCATCATTCAGTTAGTATTTCTTTAGATTGTGAAGATGCTGGTGATAGTCATATTGTAGACACATTTGTCATTGATTCAAATGTCTCTTATAGTTTTGACTATGGGATTAAGGAGGGTTTAGATTTTGATAAAGAAGTTGCTGATATGAATTCAGTATCCCAAGAAATTCAGAAGCAGTTGTTCTTGCCTTTACCATCGATACCCATCATTCTTGATCTGGAATCTGCAGCAGATATCAAACAATCCATGATTAGTACAGAGA
>ML780633.1:1634802-1645300 GCA_009831015.1 Picea engelmannii
TTTTGTTAAATTTTATTCAATTAATTATTCAAATTTATTTTTATTTTTCATTTTTCATGTCGAGGTTGTTCCGTGATATACATTTTGCACCCAACACTTTCGTCATATACATTTTGCACCCAAGAATTCTGTCATATACATGAGACAGTAATTTATAGAATATTATAACATTGTACCAAAATTTATAGTAATTTATATAATGCTAGAACACTTTTTACTTAAAGAATAGTATAAACAATTATTTAAATTTTATTCAATATTATTTTTAATATTTTTAAATGTGAATTTGGAATTTTGGAATTTTGATTTTGTTTATGCTAATAAAGGTTTGTACCTAGAAATTGATCCTTCTTGACTCTAGAGTTAAAATGGATATATACTTGTATATACTATTTTTTATTAATATTAATAAATAAACTATAAATTAAATTTATGATATCTATCTTATAATATTAATATTAAATATTGTATTCATTATTAATATGTGATAATGTTTTGTTAAATTTTATTCAAATTTATTTTTATTTTTCATGTCCAGCTTGTTCCGTGATATACATGTTAAGGAAACATTTAAGGCTCTAAGGCTTGTCAGGTAAACATTTAAGGCTGTCAGAACCATCCAAGGGTCTTGCGCTGTGTAAACATTTAACAAAGAATGTGTGTGGCAAAAAAATAGACAAACCTTGGATACGCTAGCATATCAAACATTGGGATAAATTTGGCTAGCAGAAAATGCTAAGACAAACATTCGAACTAATGCTAGCATTAATTCACCTTCAAGCAATGCATACAAAAATATATGATCCAAAAAGACCGTATACTATCAAAAAGTTTGGATATGCTAACATATTAAACATTGGGAATAACGAAGCTGACAATAAGACCTCCAATCTGTTATCCAATCAGATCTGTCATATATGGTAATTTTTATTATATAAAAATCAATGTTTTTTGTTCCCTAGTTCCAACATTAGATATTATGCAAATATTTGTGGTCAAAGAACAAACTAATACTAGGTCAACGAATTATCGATCGCTATAGTCCCTCTATGCCTACGGTAGGGACTAATAAGGGTAATAGTTATAAAGTGGCTAGTTAAACGTGCTTGAGCCAGAGGCATCTTGGGATGGGTGACCACCTAAGAAGTCCTAGTTACCGAGTGCAAGCCCCAGAGGTGATGATTGATGCTATGAGATTCATTTCACTGGTTTCAATCCCACTTCTTCAACCTTGTGAGCATCACCCCATGCAATGAGTGCTAAGTGAACTATTGAAATCATGAGAGTTATTCGTGAGTTGTGACTAATACTCATGGATATGGGTCATAGATTAATGACTTACTCTACGCAGTTAATCCAAATAAACACGATTAATGACAGGAAGGGTTATGCAGAGTTGTACTTAACTTGTTACTGAGGGAGTCTGGTATCCTTTCCCTATTGCGCTTGGTTGAGAAAATGTCCTAGACCAAAGGGGGAGATGGTCTAAAGACTTCCTAATGGGTACCCTCGCAACCACAGGGTCCCATCATTAACATTGATTACTAAATCGAATTAAATCGAAAACTCTTCAGGAAAAAAATAGATAAGCGACAGTAACAGTGGAATCCAAACTACATGGGTTCGTGTAGTGAGAGAAGGCCAGATACATTACTCAAACTGAAAACATTAAGTTAAAAGCTACAAGTCAATAACACCATCAAAATCTAGCTAGCACCGACTGAGAGGAGGTTTAATTGAAGAAAAGAAAACACAGAGTCAACATTCTTGCTAAAGGTACCAGGTGTCGAATGGTGACTACCATCCACAGATAATGTTAAGGAAACTACCTAAACCCATAAATTGATTATTGGCTCAAATTCTATATGCGGTGGGGTATTCGGTTCGGAACTACAGAGTCGCCACATTTTTATTTGTACCGAGTGCAAAAACAATAAGCTTTAAAGAGACATTACTTCGTAAGAACCAGATAAGGGTTTGGTGAAACCTAAAGTATGGTGGGTCTCCTTTATTTAACATAAGCATAGTAGAACATGCATTATACAGAGCGGGCCTTCAACCCCTAGACCACAACTGTAAAGGAATGTAAGGGAACAATGAAACTGAAGATTAGAAATATGTACAAAACAATGCCTAAGCAAAAAATCATTTTGGAAGTAAGAAGGCGAGAGGTCGAGTTGTTTTAGGGATATTTGAGGATAAAACAACCGAGAAACCCACTTTTCCAGGGCCGGATTTAGTCCAGGGAATTAAGGAACAGGACAACGATAATGGGATAAACCCTTCACAAAAATTTGGGTGGATAGAGTTATAGTATCGAGCCTTACTTCCACAATAACAAAAAATTCTGAAGGTTTCATCCAACTCTTAGAACCAGGATGTAGGATGACTTACCCGGACAGACGAACAAGCTTGCATACTCACTGGGAACGAATCCTCCAAATCATCGGCCTTCCTCACTACTAAAACATAGAATTAATTTGAAACATTCACAAAAGAAAAATGAAGGACTCATCGAGCCTTATAGAGCCTTACTACACAGTAAATGAATGAGAGTACGAAGGCTGGCTTGACCATGTGAAGAGACAGAGATGGAGCAATCTTATTGGATGAAGGGACTAGCGATAGCCTCGGGGTCCATGTTCACAGTATCTCCATTAATGACATGCTCTGGGTTTAATTCATAGTTGACAGAAATCGCCACTTCCCTATTGTGCTAACGTAAAGTTGCAGGACCGTTCATTCATGGCACGACGCATTAAACCGCTAAACCCTAACTATTAAAGTGTAGTTAAGACCTCGTTCCAAACCCCATGACTCTAATTTAGTTAAGTTCTCACTCAGTTAAGGTTGGACCAAGTTCATTGTGGGTAATTTTATTAACAGGAAAACTTTATGTTAACAATACTCCTTCACTGCGGGTGTATACATTTCGACCCCTTCTTACTATGCATGGTATATGCGTTTTGAAAGTTAAATAAAGTTTCCTTAGCGCACAAGCATAGAAACCTATGTTTAAAGAAGAGTATAGAATGATGCATCTTAGACCTAATACAATATAACATACATGAATAAGCTTGAGAATAGCTTTAGGATCGAAGGATATGAAAGTAAATGTTAGAATGCAAAAAAGAAAATATTTGGCATATTATGAGGTACATTACACCAAGTGCATCTATATCTTTCTAATCATGAGCCATACAACTATGCATAATCATGAACAAGTATAATAAGCCTCACATGGACTAGACATCAAACCCTTACTGATATACAACTTCTCAATACATCAACCACTTCACAACCATTTCACAAATACAATATTTCAACCATGTACCACAAAAACCCTTAACCTTATGCCAAGAAATACAAGATATGCCTCAACACCAACAAGATGTACCAATGAAAGATATTAATTACGCCATCACTCTATTTATGCTAATCTGACTTATATAGTAAGTGTCATGCAACCAATAACCTCTATAGGGAAAATTCTCAAACCCCCATGACCATATCTCATGTAGGCAATTATATCCAACTACACATAGAAATAATACATACCTTTTGAACTTATAGATAGATATTCTATACCTGATCATTGTAGACCTTCCTGAGATCTTTCTTTCAGACTCTAGAGACCTGACATCTTCATCTTCTCAAGTTTTCATAGCTTTTCCCAATTATGCACGATTGTTCCTTCTTCAGCATGCATATGTACGCGCTCTATTCTCCTTCAGCCTGTGCATGTATGCGCTCTATTCCACTGTATCCAGCGTACACCACAAAAACTAGGGTTTTTTTAGTATTTTTTGCAATTCCAAAACTTTCGTCGTCAACCCTTCGTGCTACCGTAGACTTGCTTAACTTCAGATGTATCAATGAGTACTTGCAATAAACCTTACACAATAATAGATATTCAATGTTCTCAATAGGTGCTAATAGAAAAGCCTTTCTCTCTTATTTATACTTCCATGTAGCTTCCTCAAGGGGTTACCTTCTAACCAACTTAACCCAATTTCCTTCTTTTAGGGCTAACCCACTTTTAACCACTTGTCCACTTCTAACCCACTTTGCTAAAAATAGTAAATTCTCCACTTCTAGTTGCAACTAAATTATTTTTATTTATTTTCTTATTGCAACACCTTAACCCATGATTAACTCCTAGTTTCACCCACTTGACTAGTCAACGTTTTCTAGGAGCTTCTAGAATAATTTGACTTATTTGACCTTGTAGATAACTCATGATCGTTCTCCAACTTCACAAGGCCATAACTCTCTAACCGTGAGGAGTTATGTGGCATTCCACATATCACCGGAAATGGCATGACATGTACAATCCATATAAAAAGTCTTACTTGCAAATATATTAATCTTCATACCATTATACATCAATCAAATTGAACTCCCTTAACCATACTATTGGGGCTATCGGAATATGCTATCGGACTTGCTTCAAGGTTTGATATCAATGAAAACCAACCCAATTAATCAACGATTTACCTAGTGATGGAACATGCACAGGTCCAAACAAATAACTATATATAAATTCTAAGAACCCCTTTGTTGTTGTAGCACCATATGGGAATCTTGATTTTGTTTACCATATATGCAATGTTCACATAAATAAAAATAAGGGTGTAATTAAACATACCTTCTTCCATAACTTTACAATTTAGTGTTTAAAGGACCTTTTCTCCAATATGTCTTAGTCTTTGATGCCATAACATGGTCTTGTTTCCGAGTATAGTACAAAGCCTTTCTTCTTTATTTAACTTCTTTGAGACAATAGAACAGTTACATCCATCAATATAAGCACTTCCCAACAATTTATATAGAGTTCCACATTGAACTCCCCTCGTCAACACCATTTCTCCGCATACCATTTTGCAAGTGCCATTTCCTAATAAAGTGTTTGGAAACATCATCCAACTTACTTACAGATATTAGGCTCTTGACTAGATTTGGAATATGTAGAACTCTAGGGAGAGTTATAATCCTTCCATTTTTCAGCAACAACTTAACTCTTCCACGTTCCATGATTTTGGTTGTCGAGTCATCTCCTAGGAAGACATCACCACCATAATACTTTTCATATTCACAGAACCATTCCCTATGAGGATTCATATGAAATGACGCAACCGATTTGATCAAACATACACCATGATATGCATATGTACATGTAGATTCCAAGTAAACATCAACTCCTTCTTCTGTGGAGGTTTTATCCTATGTGGACGAGGCATCATCAGATCCATTTTCTTTATTAACCTTATTAGACCTGAAATATTTCTTATAATTCCCCTCTTTACCACACTTCCAACATTTCCTCAAAGATTTTCCTGGAGATTTATATCTACCTATCGATTTAGATCTCCCCCCACCCCACCCGAAGACTTATTTTTATTCATATCTTGGGTATGACCTATTACAAATAAATTATCTATGCTTTGAGTATCCATACTTTTTAACTTCATCTCTTCCAATAACAAGGATGCAACTACAATATAATACTTCAATGCAGATTGAGTGGTACTACCAACTGCTACAACCAGATTATCCTAGGAGTCTGATAAAGAACATAACAAGGTAACATGCTTATCTTCTTTTTCAAGATTAATATCAACATAGACAAGTTGAATTACCATAGTATTGAATGCATTTAGATTCTTTGTCATAGAATACCCATCTTCCATCTTAATATGATGCAACTTCTTTCAAAGAAAAAACTTGCTTACCGGGGAATCTGACTTATATAAATTCCCCAACTTTTCCCATAGTTCCTTGGTTGTAGATTCTCTTGACACATTCAATAACACTAAATCTTCCAGGTAGAGTCGAATCATAGTTCTTTCTCTTCTATCCAACTTATCCTGATGTTCTTTAAACATACCTATAGATTGAGTATTAGTAGTTTGTGTATCAGTACATTGTGTAGAAATAGGTTGTGTACTAGGATCTATAGTTAATATAGGTGGAAATTAGTGGACACCCACCTATTCCACTGACTCAAAATATAGTTTCCACCTTTGTAGTTTTTGTATGATTTTTTCAGGTCCTAAACATTCAAGGCCATTTTGAGGCCCTAAACGCTGTTTTTTTGGCATGATAGCACCAAGTATGTATCCAATCATAGATACTAGGATGAAGGAAATGTTTACTCCTCGGATAGACCTTTCAAAAAGGGTACCGAGCACCAAAAACGTAGATCGCATGCAAAATTTACATTGTTGGGAATTTGACATATCAACTAGCCCGATTGTGGCCCACAAAACGTTTGGTGTTTCATATCCCGAGGTTAGGGTTTTGGATATTTAGGGTTTTATCATTTATTCTTTATATTAAAAATGCCATTTTAGCCTCATTGTCATCATCTTATTGCAAATGCACATATCCGCCACATCTCTTCTCAGAGATAAGCTACCACCATTCTAGTGATTTCATGTCACTCTATATTTTTTTTTACAGCCTCTACACATTTCATTCTTCAATAGAAATTGAGTATTTATGTATCTATGTGTTTCTATCGTATTTTAGTGTTTCATTTTTTTCCCTCATAAATCCATATCGTTGGTATCATAGCAACCTACTCTTTATCTATTTCTTTTTTCATGTTCCCAACGAGGTCAAGGTATAAGGAATTAGAACATGAACTAGTCGAGCCTTTGGAATACCATCCTTATTGGCCCCGACAACTACCCATGGTGGAGGAAAAGAGATAAGAGGGAGCATGAGATCCTATTAATATGTTGCTTTAAAAATCCATTACACAACAGAGGAACGAGAAGATGGATAATTTTCCCCAAATCCTTCAATGGATGCCAACAACAATAGATGCATCTTTGTCAATCAACCACTTTGGAGGCAACACCCCCTTCAAGGTACAAGTTAATTTTTATATTCTCATATTTGAAGGGTTTAATATATTCAATATAGAGAGGATTATTTCTAACGTAGGTCCAAGAATGAATGAAAGTGAGATCTCTCTACAATTGAAACTCTCAACTCCGTTGTCTCATCCCTGCAATATATAGATTCACTTAAGGAATACAGTAGGTTGTCTATTTCATCTTCCATACACCCCATTGAGAGGCCTTTTCTTTTCATTTTTGTTGCAAGAAAGTCCCTTTCTGAATTTCCAATCATCCCCTCTAAATTTTGACTTTCACCTCTATCTGTTGATATGTTCTTTCTCCCATTCATTGTAGTCTCTAGATGCTAATCATCTACTCAAGTTGTCAATTTTCTCTACACTATAGTCTCTAGATTGTAATCATCCCCTCTGGGTGTCTTGAGATTGAAAAAATGGGGTTTAACCCTTGGAAGGATGACTTTAACTTTGGGTCTCAATTTTTAATACCTATTCCTTGATCTCTGATGATTATTTATCATTCAACATAGAGCACCCGATCACAACCATATTGGTATATTTAAATGCATTCTCTTGTCTAAATTGTTTCTTTGTTGCTCAATGGAAAAGAGAATTATCTAGAATGGTCAAGAAAGACAAGCATACTCCAATATTTAATGATCTTTGTGATGGAATTTGTGATGGAGATACTACACCTACCAAAAATACAATAAACAAAGAGTTGGCCATATGGATGAATAAAGATAAGAAATAATGTGGTTTGATCATTGTTTCTGTAAATGAAGAGGTGAGTTGTCACATCAAATCTATCAAAAATTGTTGGGGTGCTTTGAATAAATTGAAATATTTATATGATTCACATCTATAATTGAAGATAATTCAATTGCAGTTGAATCTCTTCAACCCAGAGTTGAAGGATAATGATCCCATGTATTTATCATTCAAAATTAAGGCCATCATGCATGACAAATGTTTTATGATACAACTATAGTGAAGGCTATAAGAGCTCAAGGAAGAATTATTTCATGCTTATAGATATAAAGGAATAAGGTCAATACCTAAATTCTTGACCTTGACTAAATGACTAATAATGGATTACATCATCCCAAATATAAATGTGGTAAAACATGGTGATGTGATTGTTTGACTTGCAAATGAGTTTTACATTGGAAATGTATTGAATCAAAGGGTGCCATATATCTTGGAGTATTTCACATTTATACTTGATTAAATGGTATTTGTGTATGATTTCATGTGGATCATTCTTAACCTTCAATGTTGATGCAATAGTGAGGGATTGAGGTCATAGTTTGATATCTTTTACCCTAGCTGGGATGGCCACTTTTACCTCACTATTTGTAATTTGTTTGAGCTCTATTTATGATGGCTTGAGGATGCATTAAGTTTATTCCCCATGCATTTATTTTATGGATATATAAGCTTGGATTTTTTACTTGATCTCATCCATTCTCTCTCCATTACACAAGTTTGTTATAAATTTGATGAGGGTATGTATCCCTAAAATAACCCTACTTGTATGGTGTTGGAATACTGATAGGGGCAAGGGGGTAAATCAATATTAGTACTTTTTTTTTCTTTAACCACAATATATATATTCAATGATATTCAATAAACATTTAAAATAACATCAGTACCATAAATCAATGCATAAAAAACACATAAAAATAGTACAACGAAGTTTTATGTCGACACCCAATGTAGGAAAAAAACACAGAATGCTTTTCCTATTTGTCAAAGAGTACATTCATTGGAGGCACCAACTTCCTATTTCTCTAGCTACAACTAGAAGGATACTCCAACACTCTATTTATAGGCTGCAACCTGAAGGAAGCTCAAACTCCCTAATTTTCTGGCTCCAACCAGAAGGAGGATACAACCCCCTTTCCTTGCCCCGTCCAACTACCATGAAATATAACTGTAGACAACCCTATCACCACCTTTGTTGTTGTAATTTATAACCTATTGCTATTGTTGTTCCTGATACCTCTGTTGTTGCTACTGAAATCAAATTCTCATCAAGAATGCAACCAATTATTCCTCATTGTTATTTGAGTAATCGGTAAGTGTGGACACAAACAGATCTCCCTAGTTTCACTCGAAAATAGAACAAAACAAAACAAAATATAAGACTTCCCCTAGTCTTTAATTATTGAGTTTACTAGCTAATAAGAGATAGACAACATACATTTTAAATGTTGTTTCCCCTTTCCATTATCATCTTCACTCCATTCCAAATGTCATGCGATATTGCATCTGCAAAGAAACACAAGCCAACAAAGTCAACGAAACAACGTATACTCAACAACAACATATGTATGTGATCAAGGAATCATACAATAAAACAATATTAGTTTTATGGGAACGAAACATATTGTTGTATCATATTAAACATAAAGTGGAGAATACAACCTATGCCTTAATGTCGCAAGGTCCCCTTTCAATGGATCTTTTCTCTAACACACACCTTTTCTCCAAATCCTTTGAATGAAGAAGATCCACAATGTAACTTGTAGAACTAAAGCAAAGCTCCCAAGAATAATCTGAAGTAGAACTCTCCATACAAATCTTAGCCTATACAACCTTAGCCTTTTCCATAAGATATCCTTCTTTATATAGGGAAAGAAGGATGGATGAGGATATTAGGATGATCCCACCAAATCAAAGAATCAATTAAGATCCAAACCGATCAGAGGCCACCTAATATTCTAGAAGATTCCCTTCTAGAACATTCATGAATTTTGACTTTTCCTTTTCTTTTAGCATCGTCGCACCCAATGCACAGGAAGCCTGTCGAGACGTCGCACTCCAGGTATAGTGTAGAGTGTGACGATTAGGCATCGTCTCACCCCATGCATATAGTAGGGTGCGACGACCTTCCTTGTTATGGTTTTTGAGAAAGGAAAGAAAATCAATTTTCTCATGGAGAAAAAATATTTTATATTTTCAGGGAACATGAACACATGTTTGTCAGTGGATCACTGAGGTGACCAAAATAATGTGTAACACTCATGCCAAAATCCATAAGAGAATTCTCCAAATAAACAAATTATGAATTACTGAGACATACCAGTTCCCGGTCTATTAAAAAAAACTCCTTAACACACTCAGGAATACATACCTTTAGACTGTAGCTAATCTAATATTTTAGATCCCTAATATTCCACAATTTTTCCTCCCAGGTCCATGACTATGTATACTGTATGCCTACGGGTATCCACACTTTCCCTCATTGTAGGTCACAGATTCTACACTTTTCCTCCTAAAACTTGCGGATACACTCAAGGAATTCTTGTATGAAACCCCTTCTTCATTCTCTCGACTCCTGCAAACTTCTTACTTCACTTGACTTCAATGTCTTCGACTCAATGCCTCAGATCTCCAGCCTGTATTCTCAACGGTGAATACATAGAAGTGATTTGTAATGGACTCTTCTCTATGCTGTCTAAGAGAAATTTCTTAATGACATGCAACTCATGCTGGCATGAAACTCACATGCAACTTACATGCAACTTGTTATCTTCTATTTACTCTACTTTTATTTTCCCTATAATAATTAATTGTGTCTCCAATAATTAATTATTCCTACAATAATTAATTATTCCTTCAATAATT
>ML780633.1:1646648-1656896 GCA_009831015.1 Picea engelmannii
TGGTTCACCCCCACCCTGGGGCTACATCCACAAAGTCTTCTTTATATTATCTTGGTCAAGCAGTTACAACACAGATCTTCAATGACCCTTGCTTTGCACAGGACAGAAGGTCTGTGAAGCTCACTAAATCCCTCTTCCTTGCACTAAGCAACAACCTCTACTTATTTCTTACATTGCCTATCTATTTATAGATTACAAAATGGGCCTAAACATGGGTAGATCCACGGGCCGACATCCCTTTCCCGTTACATCAACCCAAAACCCTAAAATGGACCCAAAAATATGTCTTGCTTCCTTAATTTCCACTTCGCGTTGCGCTCCATCTTTGGCAAGCTGTTGCAGTCCCCAAAAGTGGTCAAGTATAACCAAGTACTCTTCAAAAATTTGTCAAGGGACAACATGTCTCCTAGGATGGATTTTCTCAATCTCTGATCTGATTCGATCACTAATAGGATCAAATTTTGGATTTTCTGTCATGATTTCGTTCACTTTAGATGTTGGGACTATTTCCCATGGGACCATTCCCCGTGACTATAACTCCTTACGCATAGCATTAAACTCTATTCCTCTCTAATAGCCAAAGGATCTCTACTTCCAGTCCATGTGATCGAGAGTTGTGACCGTGCTCTATTTCCTGGGTGTTAACCTTCCCTTTAAAGATTGACAGACGTGATTAAATTGGTGTGGAGATCAACGACTATGGATGATTGTGGAACCACAACTAGCGCAATGTTTAACCTTCCTCTCATCTCCGCAATATGGAAAGTCCTCACCGGTGACAGAAATCATGTTGGTTGTTGATCTTTTGACCTTTCAAGATCAATGGTCCTATTGAATTGTGGATTTTGAACATGCGCTGATGTTAACTCATCCTCTAATCTCTGCAATGACTCTCATCCATTTATATACCTCCAGCACGATCCAACGGTCAGGACTTAATCATTCATTGACCCAACGGTCCTCTTTCCTCTATCTCTAGATCTGACGGTTGTTGTTCACTGGTTATCGGGTTACTCCTTTCCCTCAATTGGATGGTTTGCAGTGCTCCCATCTGGATAATCCAATGATTTATGTGTCGCCTTATGTGGGTTTAATCTATCGGTTATCATTTATCAGCGGAATGATCTAACGTTTCTCATATGTTGGAGGGTTGATTGGATGGTTGTTGAGTCTTAACATGCGATCACGAAACCTTCTTCCTTCATCTTCCTGTAGGATCATAGATCCTTCACGTGATCGATGATCACTGGGATGAAATTCTTTGATCTTGTTTGGAACATGAAATTGTATCAGGTCTCCTCTCCAACATTCTCTTTCTCAGCCCTCCAACTCTTCTGCGCACTGTTATTACAGTCGTCACTAACCCTGAACTTATACTACAAAAAACTATTAGTAGAATTGCATCAATATATTGTTCATGGATTGATCACGTTAAAGTGACATAGACCCTCCTTAGTTCTTAACCTACAAATTCGCATTATCTCACATGCATGAATTTACAACCACACACTCAGAATTACAGAGACTTCAAATACCCAATCTAATATGCTAGAACATAGTATTCCATTAATGTATATACAGATATTACATTAGGCTCCTCATAGCCTTTTCATTTCCTAATCAATCAGTCTTCCTTGGGTTTGATTTACTCTTTTGTGACCCTCTCTCTATAGTGGTATGACCCCCTTTTTTTAATGCCTCATAGGCTTATAAATTATACAAAGGATTCTAAAACCAATTCTGGTTCATATCCACAAATTCTTCAACTGCTCCTAAGGATCCTCTTAGATCCACTTTATACTCAACCAAATATTCAACCGACTTCTAATTCTAGGACCTTTCAATCCTCATGAGATCTATCTACCCTAATATCTCTCACATACTTACAAAAATTCCCATATTCTCAATATTTGAGAACAATTTACAATTATATCCTCACACACATATTCCTCACTCAAACCACTCAAAACATAGGAAATTACAAGAAAATCAAGACTTTGGGAACCAACTCCCTTGAAAACACAAGACCCCCTAGTCTAGGCAATTATACAATAATTTGGTAGCAGGATGCTCCTACATCAGACTAACAAGGTTGAAAATATTCATAATCTCCTGATCATGAGTTCATCACTTAGCCCCTCCTGGATCCCAAACCTTGTGCTAAAGTGTACCACTTAATTCACTTGCTTCTTTGTTTTGTTGTTGCTTGATAGTTGCTTGTGCTTCTCCTGGTTTCCACATTTTATGCTGCAATGTCTTACTAGATTTTCTTTCACAATTTTCCCTTGTTACTTGTCTTATGATTCTTGTCTCCTCAATTTCTCCGTTGATGTAGATCTTCCTTTCCTTTGTGTGTCTTCTCTGAGACATATTCACCATCAACATCCTCATTTATTCAATTACATTGTCCAATCTATCCTTTGGCTGGTACATGCTCTGCCATTTGTTGTTTCCTTCTCTTTGTTGAATTTTGACGTTTTTGTTGTCCACTAATTGTTGCATCATGTCCTGAATTATATCTTCAAGATTCTTTCTCTGATTCCTTTCTTTTGTGCCACCTCTAATTGACACATTCATTTTCTCTTCTACTTGAATCATGTCTGCATATTCTCTGAAGTCTTCACCTTCAATCAACCACCTTTCTAGAACATTTATCTCTTCCCTAATATTTACCACTTGAGGACTACCTTATTCCTTAGGAAATAGTTTATATGCTACTCCCATGTCATGTTCATCTTCTACTGGTATGCCTGCAACTTTCAAATTAGAATTAAAATTAAAATTTACCTCCTTTTCTATATATGCAGTAAGCATTTCTCCTCCACTACTAGAAATATGTGAACAAGTCCTTTCATTGGCTGTAATTTCTCCTCTTTCTGATTCAAGTTCTATCAACATTTTCTCTAGCAACTCTATCTCTTCATTCCACCTGGTAAGAATTTCATCAGAATGCTTCTCTACAACTTCCTGTTGGTTATCTTCATGAGCCAATTATTCTTTACCTGCAACCACAAATCCTTCTAACTGTCTATTAGCCCCTTCATCATCTAAGTGTTCATGTGTCCTCCCTTGGTTGTCTTCATGAGACAACATAGCCTCATTCTCTATCAGAATGAAATTCTGACCTTTCCCTCTCAAAATTTCTTTGTACATTTCCTTTTCTTCTTCCATATTCATGACAACTTCATGTGACTTTCTATCACCTACTTTACCTGCAAACATATGTCACAAATTATTAGTTTTAAAAACATTAAGGCCTTCAACCTCTCTTGATTCCTTTGTCATCATATCTCCAACATGTTGATCCGAACTCTCCAATGAGTCTATGAGACTATCAACTAGTCTCCTCCTTGCATCATCCTCTCCAAGGATGTCTCCTTGCTCTGGCTCACAATAGTGAACTCCTTCCTCTGTTTTCAATGGCGTATATCTAAACTCAGCTGCTATGAGTTTCTCCTTCTACATCAAATCATTCATCCTCTGCTTCAACTCTTGCAATGTTTTCCTAAGCTTCTCCTCATGTAACTACATTACTGGCCATTGGACTTTCTTCTTCATACTTCATCCATGTCTCTGGTTTTCTTGCATCTCTTCCTCTTGTAGCAGCTTCATCATGTAACTGATTTTACCTTTTATTTCAGTCATCTCTCTGTCAAACTCTTCTTGACTCATATTATCCATGCCCTTTCTTGGCACATTTCCTTCTGTTGTGGCTTTCCTTTGAACTTCTACAATGACCTTTAGTGATCATTTTCTTCCCCTCCTTTGTGAACTTCATCTATCCAAATGTGGACTGCCTCCAAGACTTCTCTTGAAAATTATCCATACCTATCTTCATACCAATTCAAGATTCCCTATGAGCCCAACCTATTGGTACCTAATTGGTTATTTGTCCCTAGAACCACCTTTTGAGAAACTCCTTTGCTCCTCTTAGCCTTATGCAGTACTCCACTTCTTCTGATAACATTCAACTTTGTCCTCCTTGTCCAACCTTCAGCTAGAATATTCAAGGTTCTTTGCCATAATTGTTCTTCTATAACAACCTTCTAGATGCATGCTACTATCAACCTTCAATCAACTTTAACCTGCACCAAAACTAAAAAATGGAGTTAAAATAAAACATATAATCTTTCAAGATATCTGCATGATCTTATTCCACCATTCAGCTGCACTTGAATGGACTATCCTCTGCCTTGTTCTATCATACTTCCCTAAATTTGAATTACTCTGTGTAGAATATCTTTGACATCCTTATGCATTATTCTATGCATACTATCTTCTTATCAGATTTCCAATCTGAACTTCACCTTCACATTCTGTATCTGCAATTTTCCTTAAGAGCATCATCAGTCTTCAACTTTTCTTTTGCCTCTTTGTGCATGCTTCCTTTATCAGATTAAATTATGAATCTTCTTCCAGTCAGATACCAAAAATGATGGTATCATACTAATCACTCTCCTTTCCTGTGTTCTATAGACAATTTCTACACTCTGATACCAAAATGATGGTATCAAAAAAACAAAATTCCACCAACCTTCTACATGGAAAAACAATCAAGCTCTGATACCAAAAATGATGCACCTCACGTGCTTTACCCACAATTAATAAACTAAATTACTCATTATAGTTCTCAAAAACCACAAAGGGGTGTCCTAGGATCGATTTTCTCTGCCTCTGATCTGATTCAATCACTAACAGGATCGAATTCTAGACTATCTGTCACGATTCCGTTCACTTCATTTGTTGGGCCTATTTCCCATGGGACCATTCCCCGTGATTATAAATCCTTACGCAGAGCATTAAAATATGTTCCTATCGACTAGTCGAAGGAGATCTGCTTCCAGTCCATGCAGCCGAGAGCTATGACCTTTCTCTATTCCCTAGGTGATAACCTTCCCTTTGAATATCGACAGACGTGATTAAATTGGTGTGGATATCGACGGTTGTGGACGATTGCGGAACCACAACTAGCACAATGTTTAACCTTCCTCCCAATCTCCGCAATTTGGAAAGTGCTTGCTGGTGACGGAAATGATGTCAATTGTTGATCTGCTGACATGTCAAGATCAACAGTCCTGGTGAATTGAGGAGTCTAAACCTACATTGAAGTTAACTCACCCTCTGATCTCCGTAATGACTTTCGTCCGTTAATTTGTCTCCAGCATGATCTGATGGTCACGACTTAATCAGTCATTGACCCGATGGTCCTCCTTCCTCTATCTCCAGATCCGATGGTTGTTGTTCACTATTTATCCGGTTACTCCTTTCCCTTGATCAGAGGGTTTGCAACTCTCTCATATAGATAATCCAATGGTTTTTTTGTCTCCTTTTGCGGATTTAATCTACCGGTTATCATTCCTTAGTGGGATGATCTAATGATTCTTATCTACTGGAGGGTTGATCGGACGACATATAAGTCTTAACCTGTGATCACCAAACCTTCTTCCTTCATCTTCCTGTAGGATCATCGATCCTTCACTTGATCGATGATCACTAGAATGAAATTCTCTTATCTTGTTTGGAACACAAAATTGTACCAGGTCTCCTCTCCAAGGTTCTCTTTATCAACCCTGCAACTCTTTTGCACATTGTTATTACGGTCGTCACTAACCCTGAACTTATCCTACAACAAAATATTAGCAGAATTGCATCAATATCCCGTTCATGGATTGATCATGTTAAATTGACATAGACCCTCCTTAGTTCTTAACTTGCAAATTCGCCTTATCTCACATGCATGAATTTACAAACACACACTCAAAATTACACAGACTTCAAATACTCAATCTAATATACTTGAAACAGATTATTCCATTAATGTATATAAAGAGATTACATAAGGCTCCTCATGGCCTTTTCTTGGCCTAATCCATCAGTCTTCCTTGGGTCTAATTTACTATTTTGTGACCCCCTCTCTATAGTGGTCTGACCCCTTTTCTTAATGCCTCATAGGATTACAAATTATACAAAGGATTCTGAAACCAATTTTGGTTCAGATCCACTAATTCTTCAACTACTCCTAAGGATCCTCTTAGATCCACTTTCTACTCAACCAAATCTTCAACTAACTTCTAATTCTAGGGCCTTTCAATCCTCATGAGATCTATCTACCCTAAGATCTCTCATATACTTACAAAACTTCCCATATTCTCAATATTCGAGAACATTTTAAAATTATACCTCACACACATATTCCTCACTCAAACCACTCAAAACATAGCAAATTACAAGAAAATCAATACTTTGGGAACAAACTCCCTTGAAAACACAAGACCCCCTAGTCTAGGGAATTGTACAATAATTTGGAAGTAGGATGCTCCTTCACCAAAACTCTTCAATCCATACAAAGAAGACTTCACATGGGCACTTATGTGGATCAGGCTCTACTCACTACCTCGGGAATACTGGGATGATGAAACCCTCAACGACATTGGAAACACTCTGGGAAACTTTGTCAAAATAGCATAGAAAACTAAAACCAACAAATACACATCCTATGCCAGGATCTGCATCTACATTCACATCACCAAAGCCCTTCCAGACTCTATCTGTCTCATGCATGAAGATATATAATAGATCCAAACCCTGGAATATGAGCATGTACCTTTCAGATGTCGCAAATGCCACAAACATGGGAACCTCTTCAGAGACTTCCCTCAAAACAAGAAAACTACAGATCCAAAAGACGTAGCACTTCCAGATGAAGAATCATTCCGAACAATCCCCACCAGGAGAAGAAACACCAGGAAACCCCACACTACAGCCAAATCCAAAGATTCATCTACAAGAAACAATTTTCAAGTCCTGTCCCAGCAAACGCCCGGGGAATATCACAATGAAGAAGACATCTAGCCATCCCCCAAAGAACAACACTAGGAACCCATGCACAACTAGGAAAGCACTCCCACCTTGATCAATCCCCTGCCTAATCCGTCCTCAAAACCGCCCATAGAGAACTTGATCTCCTCCACTAGTCAGGACCTGGATACGTTAATGGATGAAGATATTGGAGATCTAGATCTGGGCGAGTTAGATCTCCTAGGACTGGGAGATGCATGCAAAAAAAGTCCCTTCCACACGATAACTCCAAAGCATATCCACCTCCTCAAGGAAGTACTCCACAAGCCAAACTGCGTGGCCGACTAGGCATACAAAACAACCCACCTACCAATCTGAAAAAAGCAGCCAAAGATTTCAAGAAGTGTGGGCGCAAGACAGACCTTCAATACATTTCCTCTTTGGATTCCAGGTTAGTAGAGTTAGGGAAATATGCCCAGCTAACTGAATTATTTTCCTCCAACACTCAAGGTTCCTAATTGATCCGGGATCTTTTCGACAGGTGACTTATTAAAGAATTGTATTAAATGAGCATAAACTAAAGTACACCATAAATAAGGAAAATCTCAAAAGGAAAGAGACATAATCATACAATATGAACACAAAGAACTTGATAATGGAGTTCATCCCTAGTGGACTACGTCTTCGGGTCCAGCTCTCAAATGGATAGCTCTTTTTATTAACTCCACCAAAGAATTGGGCAAAATACATAAGTATACCTCATTCTAGAGTCAAGCTATTGAAGCTTTGATTAGATCAGAAAACTAACATCACCACTGCATTGGTGGAATTGAATTACCTAACAATGACTGTCTCCATGCCTCGATCTGAGTCTAACACTTCCAGGCCCAAGAGACACCTTTTCCTCGGTTACCATACCCTACCTCTGCAATAAATGACTGGACTGTCTCAAAATCTGTGCCATGCCTGTCCCAAAAACCATGCCAAAATCTGTACGGCACGCTCGGTCTACCTCCTTCTCATACACTGGTGGAGTCCCCTTTTTATACAAAAACCCAGACAGTTATGCATAAATGAGTTGGTTAGTAGAGCGGTTAGCAGAACTATTTTAGGGCGTTTGTTGGTTGGGTTGTAGGCAGGGGTCCCGGGGTCGAATCCCACAGGCCTCCCATTTTTAACATATGGTTGCAACTTATAATTGGCACGCTCTAAATATAGCGGTGGTTGCTAGAATGGTGGATTATTGAGGTTTGGTGAAATACACCATATGTGGTGGAGGATTGGAACGTGGCCATGTGGTTTGACATATAAACAGGGGTTGGGTCGAGGGCCAAGCCCCTTTTCTTTTCCGCCCACATAAAAATTCAAGATTAAAATGTAATTGCACCATGTTATAAACAAGAACCATAGACTGGAAGGTTGGCTAGCGAGGAGTTGTGAGGCCTTTGGGCTAAGGAGGTTACGGGTTTGACTCATGTAGAGTCATATAAATTTTTTCGCATGCCAAGCACTGGAGTTGTGCCACGTGGCAACCCATGACTGGGCCACATGGCACCATAACATTTTCCTATGAAACTCACACTTGTCACAACCTAATTTGCCCATGTGGCTGCCATCAAACTTGTACGACCTTGCCACGTCATCCCATGCCAACGTGTCACCCTTGTAGTGGTGACACGTGTCACATTGACCTTTTGACTTTTTGACCAAGTTTGAACTGAACTTTGACTGCTTATATCTTTTGATCCGTAAATTTGTTCGATGAGCCATTTGCATCGTTAGATAGCTTGTGACGCACTCTTCGCGATCGTGCCATTTTAACTAAGTTTTGAGAACTTTGAAGTTTTTCCCTTTCTCTATATGTTGAAGCCATTCTGAGGGTCCTGAGTTTCCTCTGTGCGTCCTAAGTTGGTCTTAGCCTTCTGTTGGGTTTGTATTTTGATTGTTTTATTGTGATGGTTGAATCCTTTTTGCACTGATATTATATATGTTATTGACCATTTTGAAGGAGTTTTCGAAGGATTTTATATCAATTCATCATGGATTTATACCAGGTATGCGTAATCAATGTTACGATGATTTTGAGATAAATTCAGTTCGGTTTGATGTTTATAAGGATATAATACGTGATCTGTGTGTAACAGGGAGAATTCATAGTCCGAGCCTCCATCCTGTACCTCATCCGAAACTTCATCCAACAATTCATCCGACACTCCATCCGACACTCCATCCGACACTCCATCCAGCACTCCATCTGGCATGCGATCCAACACTCAGAGCGCAGAGGAGTTGGCAGTTGTTGCATTAGTGGCCTATGGTGGACGAATCAACAACCTAGGTTTTGTGCCCCCTCGTGGCCTCCAGCTACAGAGCTCCTTACACCTCAGATTGGGCAGTTATGCTAATCATTGAGTGGCTCACGGATTTTCTAGAAGTCAAAGTTGTTAGAGTGCATTTAATGGATTTGCCATTTTCAGAGGAGGTTGACCCTTCCAGTGGTCGACCTCTTGAACCGTAATTCACCTATAAATACCACCAGAAGTGGCAAGACCATGGACATAATTTTTAAGAATAGTTTCATAGTGTAATTCATACATTCTCTGCAACTTTGGTTCCATATTTCGTTTTTTTTAATTAATGACAAAAATGTGTTGATTTGAGTCTCTGTTTTGTTGTTGAAGAGTAGCCACGACCTACTTGGGGGCCCACCAGTGGTCTGGGTGACTATATAGATAGATAGATCGTGTATTTCATTTTCTTAGTTAGAATTTACTTCATTTCTTTGTTGTATGTATCTTTTAGTTTTAATTATTGTGCATGATGAATGTAATTTAATTGTTTAATTCATATTTTTGCAGATTGTTTATAGGAGTTTCTTATTTGTCATGCTATGTTTCTTATTTCTTAGAAATTGGCCTGCAGGATACTAACTTAAGTAATGCATTGAAGTTTTAGATTGGTTTCTACAAATTAAAACAAAGTATTGTGTGGATAGAGGATTAGTGTAGACAGAGTTTTAATTTAGGATTATTTGCAAGCTTCGATGGATTAATAGTAGCAAGTTTTATTCGTTGTAATCAAGCTAGATTTAATTCTCAGTTCAATTATGCTTTCATAGATTTATTTTCTTTATTAATCTTGTTTTAGTATGCTAGGATAGAAATAGATTTTAGGATTATGTTTTCTAAAAGCATCCTATTTTTGAAATCTAAGTTTTAATGATAGGATTAGTTCACTTATGGATTTGAATTGTAATTTTTAATTAGAAGAGTGAATTCAAATTAATATTTTCAATTATGAGTTTATGAGTTTATAGCTTTGCTTGAATTAGTTTTGAGTTTGTAGATTTCGATACAGAGTATTTTCAATGTTATTTTGAATTAGAATTTCTAATTAGTGTTAGTTATGGGCTTGAATTAATGTTTATTCTTTGTAGGATGGAAATAGTTG
>ML780633.1:1680300-1691498 GCA_009831015.1 Picea engelmannii
CGATCATCCAACCCGATTGGATAATAGAAGCAAGGGATGAATGGAAGAATGATGAAAAAGTGTGGACTCTCATTCAAAGGTTGCAGTAGGATTCCAATGCATCAGATACATTTACATGGAAAAATGATTCACTATGGTACAAATATCGCTTATATTTATGTAAGAACTCCCAACTCAAACAAAAGGTTCTATTGGAATTGTACACCTCTCCAGTAGGAGGGCACTTGGGATTTTCGAAAACCTACCATAGAGTCAAGAATGATTTTTTTTGGGATGGCCTTAAAACTAATGTTCAAAGGTTTGTGGCAGATTGTTTGGTTTGCCAATAAAATAAGGTGGAAACAATTAAGGCCCCAGGTCTTTTACAACCATTCTCCATCCCAAGTCAGCGCTGGGAGGAGGTTTCCATGGATTTCATCACAGGGTTACCAAAGTTTGAAGGAAAGAGTGTCATCACGGTGATTGTTGATAGACTGACCAAGTACGCACACTTTTGTGCACTCTCTCATCCCTTCAAAGCTAGTACAGTTTCCACCGCATTCATGGAGACAGTTCAAAATCTAATGGCAGCCCAAAGATTATTGTAAGTGACAAAGATACCATCTTCACTGGACATTTTTGGACATAATTATTTTCTTGTTTAGGTGTTGGCATGTTTTATAGACAGTGTATGCTTGTCATTGATGGAAAGTACAACAATGATGATGACCTGAGTATAGGAACGATGTGCCAGGCGAGCACCAAAAGTCTTTTGGGAAGACGATGCAGAGCTAGCTCGACAAGATCAAAGTATGCAGCGATGGATCTCATTGATATTTCTTGATGAATGTCAGATTTGAGCCTGAGGTCCGACCAACATTGGATCCAGGAAAATCTGCATGCTCTTTAATGAGTAAGATGAAATGCGAAATCCCGAAAACCTGAAACAAGGGCATCACTCAAAGTAATGGATATCAGGATGTCGGATACTGGGAGATAGAGATTTCACAGACTCTCGTCATCAGGAGTCCCAAAGTGTCGAAATGCGAAATCCCGAAAACCCGAAATAGGCGCATCACTCAAAGTAATGGATACAGGGATGTCGAATACCAGGAGATGGAGAAGCCAGAGACTCTCAACATCAAGAGTCCCGAAGTGTCAAAATGCGAAATCCTGTAAACCCAAAACATGTGCATCACTCGAAGTAATGGATACTAGGATTTCGTATACCGGGAGATGGAGAAGTCAGAGACTCTCAACATCAGGAATCCCGAAGTGCCGAAAAGTGAAACGCCAAAATTCCAGAAGAAGGCACATCATAACTGTATTTTGGTTATCGGGAGATGGAGAAGTCATATACTCTCATCATAAGGAGTCCCAAAGTGTTGAAATGCGAAATCCTGAAACAAACACATCAACAAACCACGTCAGAAAACCACGTCAGCTAAGGACATGTGGGACAATCAGGCAATGACAAGTGTCAAGCTGATTCAACATTTCAGGTAGAAGTAAGTCACGAATCAGAGTGACATGTGGCAGCTATTCGACACATGTCAATCCATGTGTGATGTCAGTAGGTTTACATCACATCGAAAATTTCTATTTCGGGGTTCTACATAGCAAGAAAAAACTCCACCATCACGATGTCTCGAACTTCGAAATGCCGAAAGGGACCATTGTGAGTCTCAAAAACTCGAAGGGAAAAACGATGAAATCCCGTCAACCGTACATCTCAGTGGGTTATGTGAACCGTCCGATCAGTTCGGAGATTTTGTGATCATGAATTTTGTAATGTTGGAGTCACGATGACTCAAAAGGGAAAAACGCCGAAATCGTAAAATGCGAAACCACGATCTAATATGAATCGTTGATCAAAGGGAGATTGTGGACCGTTGATCCGACTCCCTTTCGAAGTTTTATATACTGGGAGATGGAGGGGTCAAGGCTCGAGACCCTTCATCATAGGAATGTCGAATTGCTGAAAAGCCAAAATGTGAAACACGGTTAGGCTCAGCAAGAGGTCACAGCCCTTGGTCACATCGGCAAAAGCTAGGGGAAGGAGTTAAGCTTCTTTTTCTTTCAGAGTTTCAGGGGTCAGGAAATGGAGAGAACTAAAATCCTCCACCATGGTGATCCCAAAATGCCGAAGACCGGAATGCCAAAATGAATGCAAGATCCCATGGAGCCAATCCAATGGTGCAGGTGAATTTGGGCATGATCGGAGGGCTAATATTGCTCCTCGCAGTGTAACTGCTAGAAACCACTGATGGTTTCTTCTAGAGGACTCGAAGACACTTCGACGTGAGTGACAGAGAAGGTGAAGAGTCTCAAGGGATCTGCCAGTAGAAAAAAGACTGTTCGTGGAGGCGATTGACAGCTAGATGAGTGTTGGAGCCTATAACTGCAACAGAATAGTTGATCTCGACTGTAATAGAAGATGAAGAATCTCAACTGATGGTGAGGTGAAAGAATTTGATTATGACACCCAGTGATGATGGACAGATGGCATGAAAAAATAGAGAAGCTGAAGAGTTGCCATGATGAATAGGCAGAGCACTCGACATGCAGAGGATGTAGAACCATGAGATACAGAGCATGCACAAGATGCACAGGGAGTATAAGAATGTGGAACAAAGAAGAGATTAGTGTTGTTTCTATTGGGAGTGATGCATGTGCAAAGAAGAAGGTGGAGTGCAGCAACTGAAAGGCACAGAAGACAAATGGTGCATTGAAGAGGAATGGCGCACATAGTACAAAAGACAGAAGAATAAAAAGTGTAAGGTATGCATGCAGGATGACAGTGAGGTAGACAGAATAGCGAAATCTTGCAGAACAATGATGAGACTGGTAAGTCGTTGTTGAACATTATATCACTGTAATAAGTTTCAGTAACACATTTTAATAAAATAGGGTGGTAGGGAGGTGCTAGGGAGGACTGGTGTCCTCAGAGGTTCAAGTGGGTGCTTGAACACAGAGAGTTGGTGCTTCCTTCTAGTTGGTGCTAGAGAAACCAGGGAGTTGGTGCTTCCTTCTAGTGGGTGCTAGAGAAAATAGAGAGTTGGTGCTCTTAGCAAGTTGCATCTTGCAAAATCAGAGGTTGTAGCCTCACAATGAGTTGGTGCTCATATGTATGATAATGTAAAGAATGTAAATAATACTTATCATATAAAGAAGAAGAGTTTTTTACTCTCTATGGGTTTCCTCGGGAAATATCTGTCCCTGTGTATCTCATATATATGACTGATGCTAAATGTGCCATGGATTACTTCCTTGCATTATGTGATTATCATTGAGTGCCCAGTAAAGAATTTAAAGAAGCATATTGTTTAAGCACGGTAATAACTGATTCAACCCCCCCCCTCTTAGTTGTCCAACAATTGGTATTAGAGCCGACCCCTTTTTATATAAAGGTAGATCCTAGAGCTTAAACATGTCAAGCCATGAAGGAAATTCAACCAATAAGGGCCCTCTGTTCAATGGAATAAACTTTGCCTTATGGAAAGTTAGAATGAGAACCTACATAATGGCTTTAGGTGTAGATGTTTGGGATGTGGTAGATACTGGTTATGTAAAGCCATTTGTACTAGCTAATAAGGATGACAAACTAGAATTTAGCTTTATTGCTAAGGCTATGAATGCTATCTTGAGTGGACTTGCAGAATAAGAATTCGTAAAAGTTATGCATCTAGGAACTGCCAAAGAAATGTGGGACAAACTCATTAACAGTTATGAGGGAAATGAGAAGGTAAAGGATGCCAAGCTTCAAACCTACAGAATGTAGTTTGAACAGCTGAAGATGAAAGAAGATGAAACTATTGGAAAATACTTTCTGAGAGTAGAAGAAATGGTAAATGTAATGAAATCACTTGGTGAAACAATTGAGGAACCTTCTTTAGTTCAGAAAATCTTGAGATCTCTCCCAGATAGTTTCAATCCGAAGGTCTCTGCTATAGAAGAACTAAATGATCTAAAAACCTTGGAGTTTGATCAACTTCTAGGAACACTGACTGCATATGAAATGAGAATAGTTAAAGATAAACCCACCTCTAGAGAAGCATCATTTAAAGAAGACAAGAATGAGGATTCTGAGCCCGATGAAATTGAAGCAAAATTTGTGAAGAGACTGAAGAAGGGATCAGGAAAATACAAAGGTAAATTTCCTTTAAAATGCTTCAACTGTATTAGGATAGGTCATTTTGCAAATAAATGTCCCCACAAAGGAAAGGTTCAGACTTGTGATGATGAGGAGAAGTACAAACACAAAAATTTCTTTAAAGAGAATAAATTTAAGAAGAAAAGTCCTGGCGTAAACAATGATGATGATCCTTCAGATGATGAAGACAATGATTCATCTATTGAAGATAATCTAAATGACTTCATACTTATGGCCAAAGAGGACTATGATAATAACAACACAGGGAGTGATGTTAATGAAGAAGAAGTTGTGGTTGACATGGAAGCAGAATTGATCAGTGCACTGGAAGAGATTGACAGACTAATTATCAAGAACAGAAAGAAAATACAATTGTTGATACAGTTCAAGAAAGACAGTAAAGAACCTGATAAAGACCTTATCCTACTAAAATTTGAATTGGAAGAGGCAAAGAAAATCGAAGACATTCTGAAACAACAGTTATCAAAAAAGAAGGCAAGTTGTGAAGCATTAGAACAAGAAGTAGTGAAAACTAGGAAAGAGATGGAGAAATTTCAAGCCTTGTACAATTAGAATCTGTCAAGTATCAAAGCCTCAGAAGGATTAGCCACCATTCTGAAACAGCAAAGGAATCCAAAGCTGAAAACTGGTTTGGGTTATGAAGAGGGATCAAACAGTGGTAAGCTAGGAAATGAAGAACCCATCAAGTTTGTCAAAAGTACAACCAATGACAACAACAAACCTGCAGAAATGAAGGAAGACAATCAGCCGCCTAGGATGAGTAAAGAAAAAGGTGCCAGGACTGAATCTGTAGAACAAAGAAACAATGCGCTCTCTGCTGAAATAAATCATCAGCAAGGAAGAAATCGATTTGCTCAAAGAAGACAACCACTTTCCAGGTACAAAGAATTTTTCTATGGTTATTGCTTCTACTGTTCTAATTTTGGTCACAAAGCTGTAAATTGTTCCTTAAGACTTAGACATGAGCAATTAAGATTTCGAAGGAATAAATACTTCCCACAACAAAGATTGATACAGCCAAGTAATAGACCTTCATAGACTGCAAATTGCCAAATTAAGTCTAGGAACATGCAACTAAGGAGGTCAAGAAATAATCAACAGTCAATAAGTAGACAACGTTGCAACAATAAGTTTGACCTATTGAACAGTGAGATTGAATGCTATATCTGTCATAACTTTGGACATAAATCTATTGACTGTCATTTAAGGAACTATGAACCGGATTCGAAATCCCCTGCTGAAAATGTCAAGTTTTGGAAGAAGAAGGAAAGTGACAAGTGTGGATTAGTATTGTCTGCTCAAAGAAAAATGAACCCTTGGTATATAGACAGTGGATGCTCCAAACATATGACAGGAGACAAAGGCAAGTTTCTATCCCTGAGTGAAGGAAAATCGGGAAACGTAACTTTTGGAAATGATGCTCTAGGTAAAATAAAGGGAAAAGGGATGGTGAGATTAAGTAATGGAAAAGGAAAAGTCCAAGATGTTATACTTGTAGATGGGATGAAACATAATCTGCTCAGTGTAAGTCAAATGTGTGACAGAGGATGTGAAGTGGTGTTCACATCCAAGGACTGCAAGATAAAGTTTGTAAACTCAGGACAAGTGGTGGCCAAAGGCATAAGGACAGAAAATAATGTATATGTGCTGAAAGAAAATAGAGAAGGATGCCATCTAAGTAAACATGATGAAATATGGTTGTGGCATAGGAGACTTGGGCATCTAAACTTTGACCACTTAATTAAACTCAGAAATCTCGAGGCAGTAAAAGATCTTCCGAGAATATAAAAGCCCCAAGATTCAATGTGTAAACCCTACCAACTAGGAAAGCTAAACATGACACAGTTTAATTCCAAGAGCTTTACTTCAACATAGAATCCACTTCAACTAGTTCATATGGATTTATGTGGACCATCAATATAGGAAGACACAGTGAAAGAAAACTACTTCATGCTGATTATTGATTATTACTCCAAACTTACTTGGGTTGCCTTTCTCAAAGAAAAAGCTGAAGCATTTGAGAAGTTTAAAATATTTAAGTCTTTAACTGAGACTCAAACATGCAAGAGATTAAAGGAAGTAAGATCAGACCAAGGAGGAGATTTTATGTCAAGTGACTTCAAGAAATTCTATGACGAACATGGGATCAAGAGAGAATACACAATCCCAAGAACTCCACAACAAAATGGAGTAGTTGAGAGGCAAATCAGAACAATGCAGGAAATGGTCAGGTCAATGATGAATGAGAAGAACATTGATCAAACCTACTGGGTAGAAGCAATACACACAGCAGTCCATGTTCTTAACAAAGCCCACTTTAGACCACAAAGTGACAAGACACCTTATGAACTGTGGTTTGGGAGACCTGCCTCAATTAAACACTTCAAAATCTTTGGGAGTAAATGCTACATAAAGAATAATGATGAGAACCTTGGAAAATATGATGACAGGGCTGATGAAGGTATCTTCTGGGGTATGCTACAAACAGTAAAGGACACAGATGCTATAATAAGAGGCTACGTAAAATGGTTCACTGTATTGATGTAAAAATTGATGAAGGAATCCCAACAAGAGAGATGTACATGAATGAGTCTTCTACAGAAGACACAGCTAAAGCTGAAGATGAACAAGTCCAAGAATTAGAAAATGAAGACTCTGAATCAGATGAAGACATAGACACTCAAACCGACTCAAATCAACAGTCAACTTCAAATTCCTCCTCCAGAATCATTCAAAAGAATCATCCTGCAAGTCAGATAATTGGAGAAAAATACAAAGCTGTACAAACCAGGAGAAATCTAATCAAAACCACCGAACAATATCATATAGCTTTCATATCCATGTTGGAACCCAAGAATTTCAATGAAGCCAGCAAAGATGACCACTGGGTTAAAGCAATGAATGATGAACTTGATCAGATTGAGAAAAACAATACGTGGGAGATGGTTCATAGACCTGAAGGTAAAAACGTCATTGGCTCCAAATGGATCTTTAAGAATAAGTTGAATGAGCAAGGACAAGTTGTCAGGAAAAAAGCAAGGCTAGTATGTAAAGGATATGCTCAGATAGAAGGATTGGATTATGCTGAAGCATTTGCGCCCGTAGCAAGATTAGAAGTTATCGGAATGTTTCTTGCTTATGCTTGTCATAAAATATTTAAAGTCTATCAAATGGATGTCAAGTTAGCTTTTCTAAATGGAGATTTAAGTGAAGAAGTTTATATGGAACAACCAGAGGGTTTCAAACTATCTGATAATCCTGACTTAGTATGCAAGCTAAAGAAAGCTTTATATGGGTTAAAACAAGCCCCTCGAGCCTGGTATCACATACTGGATACGTATCTCAAAGAAAAAGGTTTCAAGAGAGGAACAACAGACAACAATCTGTATATTAAAACAGAGGATAATAATTTGCTCATCGTATTGGTCTATGTAGATGACATCATCTTCGGATGTAATAGGGATCCATTGGTACAATGGTTTTTTTTGCCATGGAGTCTGAGTTTGAAATGTCTATGATAGGAGAACTGCCATTTTTTCTTGGTCTGCAAATTACTCAGAGGACTGAAGGGATGTTCATTTCTCAAGAAAAATAACTAAGAGAAATGATGAAAATGTTTCAAATGCAAGATTCTAAAGCTGTGGGTACACCTATGGTTACTGGATGAAAATTAAGCAAGGATGATGACTCACCTGATGTTGATCAAAACTCATATATATCAATGATTGGCAGCCTGTTGTACATCAAAACATCTCGCCCAGACATAATGCATGTTGTAGGAATGGTAGGAAGATATCAAGCTGCACCTAAACAGAGTCATTTGCACGCTATCAAAAAGATATTCAGGTATTTAAAAGAAATAATGACTTATGTTCTGTGGTATCCCAGAAATCAGAATTTTCAGTTAACTGCTTATTCAGATGCAGATTGGGAAAATTGTGTTGATGAGAGAAAAAGCACCAGTGGAGGAGCATTCTTCCTGGGTGACTCTTTAGTAGCATGGCTTAGTAAAAAGAAAGGTTCCATTTCTTTATCAACCACAGAGGCAGAGTACATTGCTACTGCTACCTGTTGCACTCAGGTATTATGGATGATTTAGACACTTGCAGACTTGGAGGTAAAATACACTGCATTGATCCCAATTCATTGTGATAACACTAGTGCCATCAATGTGTCTAAAAATCCTGTATTCCACTCCAAGACCAAGAAGATTCCCATAAAATATCATTTTCTGAGAGAGAAGGTCACCAATCAGATTTTTCAGGTCCATTACATTCCAACCACAGAACAAATTGCAGACATATTTACTAAACCCCTAGCCAAGACACCATTTGAATATCTTAGAAAAAAGCTAGGTGTCATCCCGTCTCACATCTAAGAGAGTCCATCCTGTTAGGGGGAGTCTTGTATTGATTGCATATCTGATATGTCCTAAAAATACTGCAACAGCTCAGGGGGAGTGTGTTTTCTTTGACATTGATGTCAAAGGAGGAGAAAATAACAGGTACAGGTGCCTTTGTTGCCATCAATGCCAAAGGGGGAGATTGTTGGCATGTTTTACAGACAGTGTATGCTTGTCATTGATGGCAAGTACATCAACGATGATGACCTGAGTATAGGAACGATGTGCCAGGAGGGCACCAGAAGTCTTTTGGGAAGACGATGCAGAGCTAGCTCGACAAGATCAGAATATGCGGCGATGGATCTCATTGAGATTTCTCGATGAACGTCAGATATGAGCCTCAGGTCCGACCAACGTTGGATCCAGGAAAATCTGCACGCTCTTTAACGAGCAAGGTGAAATGCGAAATCCTGAAAACCTGAAATAGGCACATCACTCAAAGTAATGGATACCGGGAGATAGAGATGTCATGGACTCTCGTCATCAGGAGTCCCAAAGTGCCGAAATGCAAAATCCCAAAAACCCGAAACAAGCGCATCACTCGAAGTAATGGATACCAGGATGTCGGATACCGGGAGATGGAGAAGTCAGAGACTCTCAACATCAGGATTCCCAAAGTGCTGAAATGAAAAATCCCAAAAACCTGAAACTGGTGCATCACTTGAAGTAATGGATACTGGGATTTTGGATACTGGGAGATGGAGAAGTCAGAGACTCTCAACATCAGGAGTCCTGAAGTTCCGAAAAGAGAAATGCCGAAATTCCAGAAGCAGGTACATCATATCGAGATTTCGGTTACCGGGAGATGGAGAATTCATATACTCTCATCATAAGGAGTCCCGAAGTGCCGAAACGTGAAATCCTGAAACAAACACGTCAGCAAACCACGTCAGCTAAGGACATGTGGCACAATCAGGCAATGACAAGTGTCAAGCTGATTCAGCATTTCAGGCACATGTAAGTCATGAATCAGAGTGACACGTGGCAGTTATTCGACACGTGTCAATCCACGTGTGAGGTCAGCAGGTTTACATCACATAGAAACTTTCTATTTCGGGGTTCTACATAGCAAGCAAAAACTCCACCATCACGATGTCTCGAACTCTGAAATGCCGAAAGGGACCATTGTGAGTCTTGAAAACCTGAAGGGAAAAATGTTGAAATCCCGTCAACCATCCATCTCAGTGGGTTATGTGAACCGTCTGATTACTTCAGAGATTTTGTGATCATGAATTTTGTAATGTTGGAGTCACAATGACTCGAAAGGGAAAAACGTTGAAATCGCGAAATGCGAAACCATGATCTAATATGAATCGTTGATCAAAGGGAGATTGTGGACCGTTGATCCGACTCCCTTTCGGAGTTTCGGATAATGGGAGATGGAGGGGTCAAGGCTTGAGACCCTTCATCATAGGAATGTCGAATTGCCGAAAAGCCAAAATGCGAAACACGGTTAGGCTCAGCAAGAGGTCATATCCCTTGGTCACATCGGCAGAAGCTAGGGGAAGGAGTTAAGCTTCTTTTTCTTTCAGAGTTTCGGGGGTCGAGAAATGGAGAGAACTAAAATCCTCCACCATGATGATCCCGAAATGCCGAAGACCAGAATACCGAAATGAATGCAAGATCCCATGGAGCCAATCCAATGGTGTAGGTGAATTTGGGCATGATCTAAGGGCTAATATTTCTCCTCGTAGTGTAACTACTAGAAACCACTGATGGTTTCTTCTAGAAGACTTGAAGACACTTCGGCTTGAGTGACAGAGAAGGTGAAGAGTCTCAAGGGATATGCTAGTAGAACAAAGACTGTTCGTGGAGGCGATTGACAACTGTATGAGCATTGGAGCCTGTAACTACAACAGAATAGTTGATCTCGACTGTAACAGAAGATGAAGAATCTCAACTGATGGTGAGGCAAAAGAATTTGATTATGACACCCAGTGATGATGGATAGATGGCATGAGAAAACAGAGAAGATGAAGAGTTTCCATGATGAACAGGAAGAGCACTCGACATGCAGAGGATGTAGAACCATGAGATACAGAGCATGCACAAGATGCACAGGGAGTATAAGAATGTGGAACAAAGAATAGATTAGTGTTGTTGTTGTTGGGAGTGATGCATGTGCAAAGAAGAAGGTGGAGTGTAGCAGTTGAAAGGCACAGAAGACAAATGGTGCATTGAAGATGAATGGCGCACAGAGTACAAAAGATAGAAAAACAGAAAGTGCAAGGTATGCGTGTAGGATGACAGTGACACAGATAGAACAGTGATGAGACTGGTAAGCTGTTGTTGAACATTATATCACTGTAATAAGTTTCAATAACACATTTTAATAAAACAGGGTGGTAGGGAGGTGCTAGGGAGGACTGGTGTCCTCAGAGGTTCAAGTGGGTGCTTGAACATAGGGAGTTGGTGTTTCCTTCTAGTTGGTGCTAGAGAAACCAAGGAGTTGGTGCTTCCTTCTAGTGGGTGCTAGAGAAAATAGAGAGTTGGTTCTCTTAGCAAGTTGCAGTTTGCAAAATCAGAGGTTGTAGCCTCACAATGAGTTGGTTCTCATATGTATGATAATGTAAAGAATGTAAATAATACTTATCATATAAAGAAGAAGAGGTTTTTACCCTTTATGGGTTTCCTCGGGAAATA
>ML780633.1:1717761-1731847 GCA_009831015.1 Picea engelmannii
TGTTTTTCTTAGTTATATGTTTTCTTGCTTTGTGATCATATCGTATTTCTATAACTAATCTATACGAATAACGTTAAGTTGTAGGATTTATCACTGATACCCTGCCTTTGATTCTGTAGATTTTTCTGTTCATCTTCTAAACAACTTTCATTCAAGAGATTCTTAAGTGTTTGTTGATTGTAGTTGTTTTCCTAATCTTTCTTCCATCCATCATTTAAATTATTAAGATCCAGTGAGCTTGTTATCTCGCCTTGTGAAAGATTTCTTTGACGTTTTTGGTTGTATCTCAGATTTTATTAAGTACAGACCCCATAGCCCAATGGATGTGTGATTTGTTTCAACCAACTTTAAAAAATCCTGACAACAAAACAAAACTTGTGCCTCTAACTAGCCTAATATCTTAATTCAAACAAAGCTAAATCATATAGAGAGATCCCTCTCTGAAGCTGGAAGGGCTAGATCCCAGCTTTAAAAGTGGTTGGTTAAGGTTACCTTTGTGTATTTCCTCTTTTCAACCTCTAGGAAATTTACAGAGTGACATACTGGACCCCTCACTGTGTACCTTTGTTTCTTGTTTTTCTACAGATTTGGACATTCCTTTCTGAGAAAATTTTTGTTGAAGTAGTTGTTTCCAACTACTGCCTTGTTTTCTCAAGGCATGGACAACCAAAAGTTTCATTAGGCCATGGTGATGGAGGTTGGTTTCAGGTTTCTTGGAAGTTGATTTAACTCCTCTCACCATTTTATTTAAACTCATCCAGAGGAAGTGAGGAAAATAAATTTGTGGCCCTCCTTTAAAATGTGAAAAAAGTTTCAAATGGTATAGGAAGGTTACTACATACCTCCCTTCGTAGGTGAGAAATATATACAAACTAATGAGCATCATCCAGTATTCTTCTTTGATGCAGCTTTGAGGAATTCACTTAGTCCAATTGGGGTCCTGATGCTCTGGACTGAGAAATGTTTGACAAAGATTCCTGTCAATGATCACCCCCTTAAAGTATTTTTCTCCAGAGGAAGGTAGGCATGTAGCCTCTGCTATGGTGGCTCCGAAATTGTTAATTTCATATCTCCAAACTGAACACTTTCTCCATCATATGGTTTCACAAAAGCAAGAGAGACTCCCTCATGATAGGCTTTAAAGTTTTCTAGAAATGGGACCCAACCTGCTTGGTCAAATATCTCCCTGCAAGCTTGATATTCTGGTGTTTCCCTATATAACTAGAACATGGGTTCATTCCTATCGACCCCCATGGTAGCTTAAAACAATTCTTAAGGTGTATGAGGCAATGAAATAGAGGATCGAGGGTTGAGTACCGGATCAACACAGAACATGATGGAGTACCGGAAGAGGATAAGTATGAAAATGATATGGAGGAATGGGATCATAGGGTAAATGTAGGTGGTGTGACAGTAAAAATGGTAAATAATGCTCATCTAGATGGAAAATCCATCCAGAGAAGATTTTATAAGTTAAGATTTGGATTGCAACGGTCACATCCAGGGTAATGATGACAAGGTAAGACAGGTCAAATTCATGAATAACTTATAGACCCGTATGGAGGTTGGCGTCAAATCATGTTCATAGGAGTGTTGGGCAATGATGACAAGAGATGTGGTCATTATGACCAGAACTCACCAGTATGAAATCGTCTGACGTCATCGTGATCGAAATGGAATCATAGTTTGACATGCATAAAGATGTGGATTAAGTCATTCGTATGGCACAATGTTGGTTCATGGGATTATGACATTTCTCCACCATATAAACGAAAGGAATGAAATTGATCCTGTTAGAGATACAATTACCTCGTACTCCCAACATTTCAGGTGTATAGGAATGATTTCTTCACAATGAGATGTAGACGAGGGCTTGTAGAAGTTTGTGGTAGGGAGTGTGACATAATTAATAGTAACCACATGTTTAATACACAATTAGTTTAATTCCTTAATAAAATGAAAAAATGTCGAGTTTATACCTCTTATTACTTGAATCATTTAAATCGAGCAGCAAAAACTTTGAGTATAGGATAAGGACTACCAACACCTCATTACCAGTACCGGATCACCTTAGTATTGGATGAACACAGGGGTGAATTTGTTGCAGTACTAGATCAACGCATAGTTGTGCCCAGTACCGGATTAGCACAGTCCTTCTCCTTTAGTATCGAATGAGCACGGAACTTCTCCTATAGTACCGAATGAATGCAGAGTTTTTCCCAGTACTGGATGAACGTAGACCTTCTCCCAGAATACTAGATGAACACAGATTTTTTTCCAGTACCGGATGAGCACAGAGGAAAACATTGTTTGCAGTACCAGATTAACGCAGAGATGTTATCGAGTACCGGATCATCACAAAATTGTATTCCGGTACTCAAGGGGAATTGGACAAGGATCCTGGTGGTAGTGCTTTGTAGACTAGAAATTTGTAGGCTACACTTTGTAGAAGTTGCTGGTGTTTTCTGATGTTATGGAAGAGGACCTGTGATTTGATTCTACTGAAAGACCATGTAGGTGAAACAAATACCAACACTTGATACAGGTACTCTCAATTTGAAACGGAAGTGTCAGAAAATAAGGCAAAATAATTCAATGACTGGGCTCTAAGCTCTATAACAAGAATGCACTCTGTATCTGGATGACCGCATGTTGAGATTCATAATCCTCCTCTTTTGGAACTAGGTTGATCACTGCTCTTGTTGCCACTTCCTTTTTATTATAAAAATAATAATCCCAACTACTACTTTTTTGTGGATTTTTCTCGAGCCCAGATTAGTTAATGCTTGTAGGTGTTTTCATTTTTAAGGAGTCTGAAAAACTTAAAGAAAAATCCATCTACTATCCTGTGGATTTTTCTTGAGCCCGGGCCTGTTCCTGCTCGCCAATATTTTCAATTTTTAGGATTCTGAAAAACTTAAAGAAAACTCCATCTACTGTCCCATGGATTTTTCTCAAGCCTGGGCCAGTTCCTTCTCAACGATGTTTTCAATTTTTAGGAGTCTAAAAATCTTAAAGAAAACTCCAAATGATCTACCAGGGCTGG
Organism: Picea engelmannii; assembly: GCA_009831015.1. NCBI lineage: Eukaryota > Viridiplantae > Streptophyta > Pinopsida > Pinales > Pinaceae > Picea > Picea engelmannii. Next base: position 1,720,808 of record ML780633.1, read on the forward strand.
ATAAATGGGTAGACTTACACCTAGCAAATGTCCTACTTATTCATTTATCTACATGAGAAAACAATCAAATTTTTGTTTTTGTTAGTAACAACAAAATTTCTATCTAATGACACACCTATTTACAAATATGTACAGAGCCAAATTAATTCCCACAATCAAACTTACTTTGGTGGATCAGCACGAGGAGAAACCCCCTTGCTTACCAGTTTCATTTCGGATTCTAAAGAAAATGTCTGATAAAATCCTCTTTGGATAGAGTCTTATTATAAACCTTCAATCGATGTCCATTCATGACAAAGGAATTCTGATTGTCATCAATATTCTTTATATTAAGTGAACCATTGTCATAAACTGTATCATCTTCATAGGGTCCCAACCATCTAGTAGACAATTTACCTTTAAAATTATTGAACCTACTATCATACAGAAGGGCCCAATCACCTGACTGGAAATACTTTGTATTGATGTACTTGTCATGCCATTTAGTCCTTTGTTCTTGTATAAGGGTGGTGTTATCACTGAAATTTCGTCTGCACATGGCGACAAGAACTCCACATCATCAAAACAACAATGAAGTCATTCATGGCACTGAATTAAGTTCACAGCATTCCAGAAGGGTCAAAAACTATACAAAGTAACCAAAAATTGAAGGGCGCTTTACAACAGCTTGATGCGCATGCATATGCGCGGGACAAAAACGTGATACTAGCACATGCGCGCCCGACGCGCGCCTGTCAACACAAAAACCCGCGCATCTGCTAATACGGTGCATTAATTGCATAAGTCGGCCTCCCGACCGCCTATGGACCGGCCCCCAAGATGATTTGACTCTCGAATCAGGGTTGGCTCTGCAAATTCGGTGAATTAATGACCTAAGTGAACCCTAAACAGGTCCGTGTTTACACCGGAAGTTGGTTACGTGACCACCTGGAAAAATGCTATAAATAGCTGTGAAGACTCATTGTTTTAGCAGAGAATTCGAAGAAAAGTTACGCTGTCCAGATGATTCAGAGCTCAGTCTTTGACAAGCTATCCATCAGCGGCCTAACCTAGAGTTCTTTCACCACTCAGTTCAGTTCTATTCATTTTGTAAGGAAATCATTGTGTTGAGGGCCCCGAAGGACCTTCCACTGGAGGGAGAGGGAACCCCTGTCTCTGTCTTTAGCGTGTGCTCTGGTTTCATTAATATACCAAGCCTTGAAACCATTTGATGACCCCTGTGTCTCATGTTTGATGTTTTGTTTATTTTCGAATTGTTATTTATTTTCAGTTGTTAGTTAGATTGTATTCTGTTTTGTTTTCTGTTTTCTGTTAACCCCATGCTTCCACAGATGTTCTGCCCTGATGAACCCAACAGGGCATGCAGAGCGCTCTCCATTTTTCTCACCTGGTGACCGTTTGAACGCGAACAGGTGGTCCTTTGAAGAGCATATTGTCTGATATAATCAAGCTCATTCAACTGTAATAACCTATGCTTTTTAGCCTCATCCAGATCCATCTCTAGTTGCATGGCAACCCTGAAGGTTTTTACTTGAAATTATATGGGAAGCAACACCTACTTCCCATATACCAACTCATAAGGTGTATGGCATGTTGTGTTTCTCCAAGATTTCCTATAGGCCCATAAGGCCTTAGGAAACCTATCAACCCAGTCTTTGTGATGCAGCTGAACAATATTGGTAATAATAGCCTCTATCACCTTGTTAGTTGATTCCACCTGCCCATTTGCTTGAGGGTGATAAGGCGAAGTTTTTCTATGTTTGATTCTATATTGTTCAGTAAGATCTTTGACCAAATTGGAGGTGAACTGTGTTCCTTGGTCAGTTACTATTTCTCGAGGTACATTGAAGCGAGTAAATATTTCTTCAAAGAGAAAGTCTACAACAGATTGTTCATTAGCATAATATAAATCTTTAGCTTCCACCCATTTGGTCACATAATCTGTGCAAACCAAGATGTACTTATTCCTTTGAGACATAGGGTTAATGGGTCCTACAAAATCCAAAGCCCATTTTTCAAAAGGTTCAATTACTACTTGATCTTAGAGGGGCATCTCATCAACTGCAGTAGGTTTTCCCATCCTTTGACAATCATCACAGCTAGCCACACACTTCTTTGCATCCTTGAAAATAGTTGGCCAATAGTAGTTGGACTATAAGATCTTGTATGTTGTCCTTTTATTAGAAAAATGGCCTCCACATGGACAAAAATGACAGGATTTGAAGATATCATGCATCTCATCCTCCCGGAAACACCTTCTGATCACCAAATCAGGCCCAGTTCAGTATAAACAATCATCATGCCACATGTAGTTGGAACTTAGCTAGATAATTCTTTATTTTTCTCGAGAGGAAAGATTCTAAGGTAGCTTTCCTATTACAAGATAGTTGGCTACATCTGCATACCAAGGAATGTATGTATAAATAGAAAATAGATTCTCATCTCGAAAACCATCATCTACTGGAGTATTATCACCTGTATTAATGAGTCTAGACAGTAAATCAGCAACTAAATTATCTTTTCCAGGCCTATCAATAATGGTGATATTGAATTATTGCAGTAATAATAGCCATCTAGTCACTCTAGCATTTGTAACAGGTTTTTTCATCAAAAATCTGATGGTTGAATGGTCGATATGTACAAAAACTTCATACCCTGTTATGTAGTGTTTGAACTTGTTAATGGCATGTACTACTGACAATTTTTTTTTTTCAATGACAATGTAATTTACTTCAGTAGGTGAAAGATTCTTGCTGACAAAGTATATAGCATATGGAATCTAGCCTTCCCTTTGTCCTAAAACATCCCCCAAAGATGTTTCTGAGGCATCCATGTAGATATGAAAAGGAAGAGAGAAGTTTGGTCCTCTCAAAACAGGGGCACTTGAAAGCTTTGTTTTTAAAATTTCAAAAGAGATTTGACATTGTTCATTCCAACAAAATTTAGCCTCTTTTGCTAACAGTTTGAATAGTGGGGCAGCTAGATTTGTAAAATTTTGAATGAACCTCCCATAGTAACCGACATGCCCTAAAAATCTTCTGATTTCTTTCTGTGAGCTAGGGATTTTGATTTGGGAAATGATGTCAATCTTGGTAGGGTCTACTCTTATTCCAGTACTATATATGTGGTGACCTAAAACAATTCCTTAAGTGAGCATCTTTATAGATTTTTCATGACTGAGGGAAAAGTTGGTTTCTTTACATCTAATCAGTACTTTCTCCAAATTGTCCAATGCCTGTTAGAAATCATCCCCATATACTGTGAAGTGATCCATGTATACTTCTACACAGTCATGGGTCAAATCAGAGAAAATGGCCAAGACAGACCTTTGAAAGGTAGCAAGGGCATTACACAAACCAAAAGGAAGAACCCTATAGGCATAGGTCCCCCATGGGCAAGTAAATGTGGTTTTGTCCTGATCTTCTGGTGAAATTTGGATCTGATTGTAACCATTAAACCCATCCAAGAAAGAAAAATACCTCTTCCCAAAAAAAGTGTCCAAGATCTGGTCTATGAAAGGCAAAGGAAAGTAATCTTTGTAGGTATCCTTGTTCAATTCTCAAAAATCCGCACAAATCCTCCATTTACCATTTTTCTTAGGAACAATAACTAATGGGGATACCCACTTGCTATCTAATATAGGGTAAATGAAATTGGCATGCAGGAGTTTCTAGAGTTCTTCTTTCACCATGCCTTTTAAGGCTGGATTCATTCTTCTTTGGGGTTGCCTAACAGGTCTGATTTGGTCATTAGTGTAAATATGATGCATACAAGTGTCTAGGTGGATCCCTTTCATGTCGGAGTAATACGATGGAAAAGCACTAGATTTCCCTTGAATCATTTGAATCAACTTTTGTTGTTGATCTGTTTCTAAACTAGCATCGATATACAAAGTTTTTCCAGGGTTGATTTCAACAGCCTGGACAGTTGATTCTTTCCCTTCATATACTTGTGAAATGGTGGCTATTGTAGAGGTGGAGGGGTTCCAGATTTCCTGGAATTCAGAGCTGAAGATATGTGTGTATTCAGGAAAAGATTGAGGGTATTCAATGCATTCTGTATCAGCCAAAAATAGGCTTAATATTTGTTCTTTAGATTTCTCTTGAACTCCTTTTACTTGTTCAAGTTTCAATAAGGGCTGAGTACATTCCTCCTCCCCATAGGGATTCTCCAACTAGAGAGGAACTTCAGTGGTTGGTTGGGTAGGAGGAAAGAGGATAAGTTTTTGAATTTGGGTGCCATGAAAATTGTCATCTCTCCAGACTGACAACTAATAAAAACATCAGCAGTGGCCAACCAAGGTCGGAAAATCACTACTGGATGTCTTGGTTTGGGGGATTTGGGATGAATCACTAAGAAATCCACAGGGTATTCCCAAGAGGCCAAAGTAATTGTTGTATCATCTAGACTTCATGTTGGGCTGATGACTAGTTTGTCTACTAATTCGAGCAAAGTCTGTGTTGGTCTTAGGTGATTAGCTGCAGCATTTTTGTTAGGTGATTTATATGTACTAAAAAATAAACTAAACTACCCTCAAATAAATTTTCAACCCGAGGTAAGTAAACTCAGAGTTGTAGAAAAATATATGCCAAAGGTAAAAGGTTGGTAGGAGTATAGTCTAACTAAGGAAAACAACTATCTAAGACTAATCTATTCAAGAAAACCTATCTAATGAGAAAACCCTACTAAGCAACTTGAAAACTAGGTAACCTCAGAACTTTTGGGCCAAGGACTGATGGATAGCTCCTAAGAAAGCAAATGAAAAAAAACTCTATGTAAAGCAAACAATAAGCAAAAGAAAACTACTAAGCATAATAAGCAAATGACAAAAGCAAACTTCTTTAATTTGCCAACCTACATTCAATGAGAAACTACCCTATGAAAGAAATTAAATAAGAAAGTAAGCAAAAGCACCTATCTAACCTATTAAAGCAAATAGACAAGTAAGCAAAGACACCTAACTAACCTACTAAAACAAAATAGAAAGTAAGAAAAAACAACTAAAGCAAATAGGCAAGTAAGCAAAGACTTCCCATTGAACAACTACCTAGCCTAAGAGGCAAGTGGACACAATGCCTAATGCAAAACTATTCTCTTGCGTGAAAGGAAATTTAAATGCTCAATACAATGCATGAAAAGAAATCTATTCTATTGAAAGCAAGAAAGACTAACAACTAAATTTATGAAAACAAGAAACTATCTCTTCTAATCTACGAAAGCAGGAAACTATCTTTAATCTATGAAACACTCAAATGTAATTCTGGTGGTTGTGTGAATTCCTTCGGTGGTGGCGAATGATATCTTGATGACACTTGACAACAAAGGACCGTTCTAATGGTATAAGCCCAATACTAATTTCAATGGCAAAATGAAAGGTGTGAAGTAAGCAATCCAATGAAAACTTAGCCATGATAAAAGTAATGTTAAATACCCTGCATATTCATGTATAAACCATTAACATCATAATGAGATCATCATTATCTAACTAAGGAATTTAATTGCATTTTAATCTATGAAAGGAAATTGCGTGAAATAAAACTATACTATGTCTATTTTAATCATTAAAGCTATGATAAGAAAATGAATTAAAAACAGAGATTAGATTACGCTTATTAAAAAGTAAATTGACAATTAACCAACAACTAAACAAATGAAATCTATCTAAAACTAAGACAAGCAAGCTATGATTAAGAACAAGAATTAAATCTATCCATCCATCAAAGATCCCTGTCAAATGAAACCCAAATAGAGCTCTGTTTTATTCTAAAAACAACTATGTTTTAAACTTGACTGTAAGATCATAAATAAAAGTGTAATCTGATATCTAGATGCATATGGGGTTAGTGTAGAGACTTTCAAGTCTATTCATAGCCTACAAAACTAATTCATGCTAACATAATCCATCACACTAACCTGCAAAAGAACAATAAAACAATTAAATCACAATTAGCTAATTAAAACATAAAACATGCATGTACAAGAAATAAAATACAATTTAAATTATGAAATTTATAAACAACACAATGATCATCACCAGACTGCTGGTGGCCCCCCAACAAGTCGTGGCTACCCTCTACAAGCACACCACGAACTTCAACAGGCCGAATTCACCATAAAAGTCAAAAACGCAGTTCTGGCACTATTCTGGCAATGTGAAAAATAAAAAAACAGAGTATAATAAGTTTATCTCCAATCTGATGGCTATTCTACTTGCTTAACAATCTAATGATCATCCTAGTAGTATTTATAGGTTTACAACCTAGGTGGTCTATCACAGGAGGGTCGAACCACCTCTAAATTCGGCAAATTACAATAAATGCGACCATAACTAACAAAATAGAAGAAGCCAATAATCGCCCTCTTTGGACAACTAAAATCGAGTTGTCTTGTCATGAAAATGATCATTTCTCAGGCCCAACAGTTTTTATGGTGTCAACCAACATAACATTTATTGTTTCTCCTAGATCAATAAGTGTGTTTGGAAAAGAAACACCATTAATCTCTATGGTCACCACTAGATTCCCTGGATCATTATATTTGGATGGCATTTCTTAGGTAAATTATGATAATTTTCCAACCACCTATATAACATAAGGCTCCTTCCTCTTCCTTGATGGATTTTTAATGCAAATATCCCTTACAATCTTAGAATAAATAGGTATATCCTTGATGTCCTGAAGTAGGGGAATATTTACGCATATGTTTCTAAGTTCAGTCTCTAGATTATGTCCTAGAGGTACCTCAGATTTCTTCACAAGTAACCTTTCTAGATAAGGAGGAGGATTAGTTTTTTAAGGCATTTCTGACGGGTGAGAAGTGTGAGGAGGAATTTCCTATTGTATAGGGGTGTTTCTTTCTTCATCTAATTGGTTATCGATTTGTTCTTCTTCTTGAATTGATTATTTATCTATTTGTTCTTCTTCTTGAACTTCTTGTTTATCTACTTGTTATTCTTCTTGAATAGCCACAGTAGGATTTGGTTTATTCAAAACCCTCCCTGATCTTAGTTCAATTCCATTAAATGAAGTAGGAGTTATCACATAAGTGGGGAAGGTTTGTACTTCAAGATTGTGTACAGGCTATGTAGGTCTATTATTTGGATTAGGAATGGGTTTTGCAGGAATAGGGGTAGGCCGAGGAGGGTTTGGGATAGGTGAAAACTTCATTTGTTGCTACAGATTTGGGTTCATAGGCAGTGCAAGTTGTTGTTGCAGCTATGGAGGTGGAGGAAGAGCAGGGGGATTAAATCCCGGTAGAAATTGAGAAATATTGGAAGGGTAATGTGGGTTGGTGGGAAAGGTTTTTGGCTGAAAGGTAACATTCCCATATGCATGCCCTCTCCATCCTTGTTGCCAAGGCTGGATTTGTGGTTGTTGAGGTGATCATTAAGGATAAGACATTGGAGGTACCCATTGTTGTTGTGAATATTGTGTGGTAGGATCTACAAACATATTGGGATTTTGTTGTCTCCATGTCCTCTTGGGGGGATATGATGTTTCCTGAGGTTCTCCCCCTCCCTTGAAAATGGATTTAATTACAGGTAAAGAAGGGCACTCATTGGTAGGGTGATATTCTATACAGAGGCCAGATATTTCGATAACATTAATGGGGCATTATTTATCCTAGTAACATCTCCTGGTGTGGGTTTAGTAATTTTGTTTGTAGGATCCCTTACACTTTTTCCTGTTTTGGCTTGACTACAAGAGTATCTCTTACAATACTCTACAATGTCTACAAATGGATTTTGGTACACATCTCCAAAACTCATGAGGTTTAGTACTTCAATGAAGTCATCCCTCATACCTTTTAGGAAGATGGTCCTAATTGTGGCTATGTCTAAGTCAAATTTCTTTGTCTTTGGGTAGTTGTATAGGAACCTTTCTAGGTAATCTTCCAAACTTTATTCCTTAGATTGCTGCATTTTAAATATGTCATTCCTAGCATCCCTAGGTCTGCAATAATCTTGATATTTCTAGAGGAAATTCTCCTTCATACCATCCCAATATAAGATAGTGTGTTATCCTAGTCTCATAAACCACCTTAATGTTGAGTCTTTTAGTGTGGCTGCAAAGAGTTTTAGTTTTTGTGCATTATTAGTGTAATTATAACTCCTACATAGTGTATCAAATTCAAACAAAAATGAATCAAGATCTTCTGTTGACATACCATGGAAGTGAGGCAGTGAGGACAATGGAATATTTTTCATAACAATATTTGGCGATGTCTAATATTGGGAATCCAAATGTCTCTGTTTCGTTGTTTGCATTTCCCTCTTCCTCTGTCATGTCTCCAAATAACACTTTGTAGGGTGTTGGTTATGTTTCCCCACTAAGTGATGGTTCAACCACTAGGTTGTTTGGTATATCTAACTGTTCCAATACCTTGTGTGTTTCCCCAATGGCAGATGCAGCTTCCTTTATCACTACTTTTGTCTCTTTTCTAGCTCCTCCTTCTAATGGGGTCGTTAGTGCTTCCCCTCTTTCTTGTTGTATTATGCTTTAAATCTGAACATTGGCTTGGGATTTAGTGCCTTTGGCTGTTGTTTCAATTGTTTCCTTTGAACTTTCTCCTCTGAGAATTGTTCATGCATAAATTTTAGCTGAATTAGTGTGGGGGGGGGTTTCTTGTTGTTTGTTTTTCTATTTTTTCTGAAATTTTGGAAGCAATAAATCTACCTTTATTATCCCTATACCTACTCATGAAAAGAAGAAACTCTAATACTAATGAAACAAAAATTTTTATCCATTAAATGTAAGAGGACAACCTGACTTTGGAGCAACCCCACCAAAGTGGATGCACAGGTTCTTACCTCTCATCTTATCGTCTTCTCTCCTCCCTCAGATTTTCCTTAAATCCAATCCAAACTCATCAAACCAATCAAACTCAAAATGCTACTTATTACCGGTTACAAATCCCCGGAAATGACGAAAAAATGTTGGTGTATATATATGTTCAATATATTTCACTCATTTATATGTCAATCTGGGATTCATAATCAAAAGAGTTGTTACACTATATGTGCGGAAAACAGGTAACCTATCTATGTATGTTGTGTCTAGCTCAATCAGGAAATAATTAATAACATGACACTATGTTTCTAGAATATCTGAACACTTCACACAACTTCAAACTCAAAAGATAAATCTTATAACAAAACTCTCAAACAAACACTCAATTGGAAAGGTTCTTTCTTAGATGACAAGTTTGTTCATTACAGGATCATGAAATGAAGAGATGAACTTAGATCTTGATTCTTATAGCAATTGAAACAGTGATCAACAATCCACTTTATTCACTCTTAGAAAGAAATCAATCATAACTCTATTAATTCCAATCAAACCTTCTTTAATACAGGAAACAATCAATATGATTGAGAGACTTCATTACATGGGGCATGAAGGTGAGAGATGAAGTCTTGTGGTTCCTGTACCAAATAAGAATAACACAGTCATAAATTAAAAACAATAACATTTTCTTACTTAGCAATCCCACACATCTATCAAACTCTTATCAATTAAATATCAATCTACAGAAATGGAAATGGAATTATCTATTCTTCTCAATGTATAACCATTTACTCACACTGATTCAAAATCAAATAAATCTATACTGTACTTAAAATGTATTTAAAATCATTTACAACACACACAAATATTAAGTGTTCACACTCACACAATTGACTTACAACACACAAAGACATGTACAGGGAGGTTTACCTTGGTTTGGGCGGTGGGCCCTTGCTGAACCAACAAGGTACCTCTAAAGAAATTACAGACTAAAATGCTTTACTCATGCTCGAGAATTACACAAAATATCAATTGTATTCCTTCAATTGATCGATTGAATCAACAGTTCAACATTTCATTCAGCATAAAAATGTGTATCATCCTTTTCCTCCTACTTACTCCCTATCATCTACAGAACATCCCTTTTAAAGAAGGTGAGTTGTTATAACCAAGGTCTGAGAATAATTATCAAATGGTTTCAAAATATCACAATTGGTAAATCATATTGTATCTCTAGGGATGGAATTCATCCTCATGACATGAAGTGCATGAGTGATGAAGTCTATCGTGCTCTCCAAAACTACCTCAAGATACTTCTATCCAACTAAGTTCTTGGAATCACCACCAACATACTCATTCAACATGTAAATCCTGTAGACATGGGTTTAGTACCGGACTAGCACAGTCACGGATATGGGTACCAAACCAGCGCAAAGGTACTACTAGAATAGGCGTGAGGGTGGTATCGGATGAGGCGTTGAGATGGTGGTACCGGATAAGGCGTTGAGTTGGTGGTACTGGAATAGGCGTTGAACTGGTAGTACCGGAAGAAGCGTTGTGCTGGTACCAAAATAGGCGTTGAACTAGTAGTACCAGATCACTGCAGAGTAATGGATTAGGAGGAATATCAGTACCAGATCAGGCAGGGTACCGAATCTAGGGTAGTACCGGATCAGTGGAGTACCGGATCCAGTGGAGTGTCGGATCAAGTGATTTTTGTAGTAACGAATCAATGGAGTTAAGGATGGAGATTCTTAATTAAGAGTCAAAGTAATTAGGAGCATAAATAATAAACCATTTAATCAAATTTAATCAATAAAATCAAACAAATCATGATTTAACATAGGTTACCTCTCTATGCACATGGGCAAGGTCAAAAAGTAGGTTTGTGGAGAAAATGGCCAATCATATGCACATATCATAGGTAAAATAGACTCAGATAGAGGATAATATAGCATAACAGAAGTGTCAAAATGGAGACTCAATGGAGATCAAGAAATTTAATGGGAAACATTTTGAGTTTTGGAAGCTCGAGATGGAAGATCTGTTGGTAGACAAAGGTCAGTGGGTCGCAGTGGATCCAGGTACTTCACCTACATGAGCGTTAGCAAAAGAATATAAAAAATTGGATTGAAAGGTGAAGAGAACATTCCAATCATGTCTCTTAGATTCAATATTATTGAATATGTCAGGGGAAGTTACATCCAAGGCATTATGGGATGCATTCTGGAATTTGTATCATTCTGAATCCTTG
>ML780633.1:1735598-1754478 GCA_009831015.1 Picea engelmannii
AAGAATATAAAAAATTGGATTGAAAGGTGAAGAGAACATTCCAATCATGTCTCTTAGATTCAATATTATTGAATATGTCAGGGGAAGTTACATCCAAGGCATTATGGGATGCATTCTGGAATTTGTATCATTCTGAATCCTTGGTAAATAAAATTTTCTTGTGGAAGAAGTTGTATAACCTGAGGATGAAAGATGGAGACTTTGTGACAGAGAATCTGAATTACTTCAAAATAGGGGTAAGTTAGTTATTATATGTTGATATTTAAATTTATGATGGAGAAAGTGTATCAGTTTGTTTTGCACTTTACCAGACTCATGGGATAGTTTGGTTGTGTCCATAGGTATTAATAAAACTACTTTACATTTCGATGATGTGTTCTAATCCTTGTTTTCAGAGGAAATGAGGCAGAAGAGCATGGAAGGACAGAGCACAAATGCATTTTTTACAAAAGGACGCTCCCACGAAAGAAATAGATATAATTCCTCAAGTGGGAGAAATAAATATAAGGGTAGATCTAAATCCCCTGAAAAGTTTGTAAAGGTATGTTGGAGATGTGGAAAAGAAGCACACTAGAAAAAGCAATGTAAATCTAAAAGTGTTGAGAGAGGGAAGGGATCTGAAGGTGATCCTTATACAGAAGAAAAAACTTCCATAGATGAAGGAGGGGATGTGTACTTGGCTTCTTAAAGAACACATACAGATCATGAGGCATAGTTGGTTGACTCAAGTGCATCCTTTCATATGACTCCTCACTGGGAGTGGTTCTGCGAATATGAAAGATATGATGGAGGTGATGTTTTCCTAGATGATGACTCAACAACCAAAATCATAGGAAGAGGAAAATTCAAGTTGAATCTCATGGATGGAAGCTTTAGAACACTCCTTGGTGTTTTGCACATCCCAGGATTAGCTATAAATTTGATTTTTGTAAGTAAAATGGACATAGGGATAAAATGGTGTTTGAGAAAGAAACATATAGGATGGTTTGAGGACAGATGGTGTTGCTGAAGGGAGTTCGGTTTGGAACTTTGTATAATTTGAAAGTAAGCACTATTAGTGATGGGTGTAATAGTTATGTTGTTCCTGATATTAGATCTAAAGAAGAAAAAATTCCTACAGTCTCTAGAGAAAAGGCTATGTTGTGGCATCAAAGACTAGGGAATATCGGAGAGAAGAGCCTTTGACTACTACACGGTAAATGTATGGTTGAAGGTATGTCTAACTACTCTCTAGATTTTGATTTATGTGGACATTGAGTGTATGAGAAGCAGAATCAGGAAATATTCCCCTCTAGTGCAATGAGGGCAGAGGGAATTTTACAGTTGGTGCACAGTGATGTGTTTCGACCTGTGTCGGTTCCATCACTAGGAAAATATGTGTACTATGTCTCATTTATAGATGAATTCTTGAGGAATACTTGGATATATTTTCTTGGGAAGAAATCTAAAGTCTTGGACAGGTTTAAAGAGTTTAAGTCTCTTATGGAGAATCAAACAGAGAAAATAATTAAGGTGTTGAGGAAGGATAATGGTGGAGAGTTCTACATAAATGAATTCAAAGAATTCTATAAGAAGTGTGATATAGAGAAGTAGAAGAATACTCCATATACTCCATAAAAAGCAAAGTGCATGCTCAGTTGTGTTAGGTTAGGACAAGAATTATGGGCAGAGGCAGTGGCTACTACATGTTACCTAGTCAATCAATCACCCTCATCAGCACTAGATGAAAAGACTCCACATGAGGTATGGACTGGTAAGAAGCCCTCTCTCACAAATCTCAAGGTATTTGGCTATGATGCCTATGTTGACATTTCAAAGGAAAATAGGAGTAAGAGAGATACAAATCTTGAAAAATGTATCTTTATTGGATATAAATAGTATTTGAAAGGTTATAAGTTGTAGAACCCAGAAACTAAAAAGGTAGTGTATAGATGAGATGTGGTATCTAGAGAAATCAAAGATTTTGTCAAACAAGAATTCCTACCAAAGGAGGAAGAACTAGAGAAAATAGAGTTTGAATTGAAGGATAATGCCTTAGACTCTATAGAATAACAAGAATAATAAGAAGAAGATTCTCATACTCCAGTATTGAGGAGATCATTTCGGGAAAGAAGGAGACTAGAAAGGTATACTGCACCTGATTTCTATTCAAATTTTTCTTTGTCTATTATGGATGATGATCCTAGAACTATTACAGAGGCAGTGAATTTAGAGGATGGAAAACCCTGGAAAAAGACCATGGTTGAAGAAAAGGCAGCCTTGGACAAGAATGAGGCTTGGGATCTAGTGGATTTGTCGACTGGAAGAAACCTCATTGGAAACAAATGGGTGTTTAAGAAGAAGTGGAATGCAAAAGGTAAAGTGGAGAAATACAAAGCTCGATTAGTAGAAAAAGGTTATTCCCATGTAGAGGGAATTGACTTGAGTGAAATTTTTTTTTTTGTTTCCAAGTTAAGTTAAATTCTATTAGATTTATTTTATCTGTTGTTGTTGCATTTGATTTTGAAGTAGAAAATATGGATGTGAAGACAACATTCCTACTTGGGGATCTGGAAGAATAAATCTACATGAAGCAACCAGAAGGATTTGAAGTGAAGGGAAAGAAAGAGTTGTTGTGCAAGATGAAAAATTCCCTGTATGGGTTAAAGAAATCACCAAGGATGTGGTATAAAAATTTTGATACTTATATTTTGGGAATTGGCTTCAAAAGGAGAAAAGAGGATCATTGTGTGTATTTCAAATTAATCGATGATTGTCATATTTATTTGGTCTTGTATGTGGATGATATGTTGTTGATAGGAAATGAAGAGGAGATTATCCAAGATGTGAAAACTCAGTTGTCCTCTAAATTTGACATGAAGGATCTTGGTGCTGCAAATTTAATTTTGGGCATGGAAATCAAAAGAGATTGGAAAAACAAGAAACTCTGGTTAAATCAGACAAAATGTGTTGAGACAATATTGCAGAGGTTTAATATGCAGGAATGTAAACCAGACAGGGTTCTTGTTCATATAGGTGTGAATTTATCTGCATATTAGTGTCTAAAGACACAAGAAAAGGAAGAGGACATGTCTCATGTTCCATATTCCAGTGTAGCTGAAAATTTGATGTACACAATGATCTGTACTAGGCCGAACATTCAACATGTAGTGGGATTTTTGAATAGGTGTATGTCAAAACCATGGAAAGATCATTGGACAATAGTAAAGAGGGTTTTCAGGTATTTGTGTGGCACTACTATTTATGGATTGTGTTACCAAGGAATACCAACATTGGACATAGTGTTGGGAATTCATGGCTTTATGGATGTAAATTGGGTTGGAGATCTTGATCGCAGAAGATCTACAAGTGGGTATGTGTTTAACCTGTTTGGAGGAATAATCACTAAGATGAGCAAGAGACGGTTTGTCATGGCACTCTCAGCTACAAAAGTTGAATGCATGAAAACCACTCATTCAAGTGAAGAAGCAATATGGTTAGAGAGGTTGTGTTCAGGTATTTATTTGGTACAACAAGCTGTAAGGATAGATTGTGATAGTCAGAGTGCAATCTTCCTGGTGAAGAACCTGAATTATCATTCAAAGACAAAGCATATTGATGCTCAATATAATTTTGTGAGAGACAGGGTTGAATACAAGAAGGTGCTTTTGATGAAAGTGGAAACTTTGGAGAATGTTGCAGATTCATTAACAAAATATGTGAGCACTAAGAAGTTCTCTTGGTCTAGAGTACTTATGGAATCATGTAACCCCTTGTATGCAAGAAAACAACAAGTGGGACAATGTCAGTTTTGTGTTATATTATTTCCAAGATTGGTCTCATGTAATATACATTGATATGGGAGAAAGGGGGGAGTGGGAGTGAGGTTTCTCTGGGGTCCCCCCTGTAAGGAGTTTCAGGGGTGTATCCCATGAAAAACAAATTGGACAACTTTTTGCGTCCATTTTTTGCGGTGTTTTGGCACATGGTTTTCGTCGATGGTTTTCTAATTTTGGCTAAGGAATTAGGGCTATTGACTAATCTGGGTTAATGGATTAGGGGTTTGGATGCCATAGGATCCTATATGTATATTGTATTGTAAACAATGAAGATTATGAATAGAAGATTATAAGTGTGGCTCTAAACAAGTTGTTGGTTTTCCCAGTTTGGGTTTCCATGGTAAAATCCATGTGTAATGTGTGTGTGTGCCATTTTATCTTTTATGTTTCTATTAAGAATCTATTTGCAGTAATTAATTGTACAAGGTCAAAATCTACATGACTCCAATTTGATTCCTACGAGTTAGGTGCATTGAGTCTACATATTCTATTTTACACATGAGTTAGGTGCATTAAGTCTACATCACCTATTTTTCATTCGGTACCATCTTCAAAATATGATTGAATTTGGATAGGTAAATAATTTTTCTTTGTTTGTAGAAGATGTTTGTGTTAATTTCTAATTTCAGGATTTTAGGAGAAAAAAAATGTTTGTATAAATATGAAATATGATTGAAAGTTTTGAAAGGTGAATATTTCCTTAGGTTTTTCAAAGGATGCTTGGGTTAATGTAATGTGGGATTAATATTAAAAAAAATCTGTAGAAACATGAGGTGTGATTGGTGTTGGCCCTTGGTTATGGAAGTAAGTTAAGATTAAGGCAGAAAAGATGAAATGTGAACTACGTGGAAGACACAATGACTGTTACTGGGTCGAAGTGAGAAAAAGAGCAGAAAGGATGGATCGAAGTAAAAGGAAGCAATTTGTTGGATGAGGAGATCGACGATGACAAATCAGCAAGGAAGACATATCATGGACAAATCAACAAGAGGAAAAAGCCACTGTTGGATTCTTTGGAGCGCCACGTGAGAAGGAAGGAAATATAGGTTGGTGAAGCCCTGAAAATGAGGTTCAAGTTGACCTAGGGTTTTTGACACCTAGGGTTTTGGTATCTAGGGTTTTGACACCTAGGTTTCAGCCTAAGGCTTTCAATGAGTGATTGTAATGTATAAATAAGAACCTAGACGAGGGAAGAGGGTTCATTCTAGTTTTGTTATTGGCATGAGCAATTATTGTGTGAGAAAGAGAAATGCTAAGTGTAAGAGCCTTGTAGTATTGTAAGATCTTTATCTGAGTGTGGAGATCAAGTCCTGCAGTTGGGTGCATAGGAAGTGGAGAGACAGAGAGGAGAAGAAAGAACATCTGCCATCTAAGAGCACAGACAAGAACTATATGCTTCATATTAATATATTATAAAGCACAGTTCTATGCACGTAGCCCTAGAGAGAAGGTGAACCACGTATAACTTGTGTTATGTGTGATGCTATGTTATTTTCCCTTTGATATATTGTTATTGCATTACTTTGTTAGATCTGATAGATAGTTGTGTAGAGTATATATAAGTTGGTAAGTGATATATAAATGTTGTGTTGTTCTGGTAGTCGATCCACCTGATATTCCCCTTGGTTGTATACATCTTTGTCCTACAACCCCCTCAGATATGCTTCGTGTGAGACTGCATCTGCCTCGTAGGTGTTGCCGAAAGGGCCAGTAGCTAGGGCTTGTTGTTATTCTCTTGGAGCTGAACCCTGGGTTTGCCCCTGTGCCAAAAAATGGTTCTGTTGTCGGGACGAGAATCTTCTTGAGGGAATGTCAAGGTGGTTCCCATCAAAGAAAGAGATTCATAAGTGGATAGAGGATCAAGAAAAGGACTTCATTGAATCCCATAACAAGAACCCTAATCTTAGTATAGAGGATTGGTTAGGAAGATATATCTTTACTGATATACATGAGATTTTCTTTGGAGGAATCTATCAGGAGCTATATGAGTGGTTAGCTAGGTTAGAATATATCCAGTTTGAGATCAGATCTAGACCTCCTATAGTTCGGACGTCATTGTTGTCCCTTCGTTATGAAAGTAAGCGAAGATCAAGGAAGAAAAGGAAAAATGTGAACTACGCGGAAGACACAGTGATTGTTACTGGTTCGAAGTGAGAAAAACAGTAGAAAAGACGGAGCGAAGTAAAAGGAAGCAAACTGTTGGACGAGGAGATTGAGGATGATAGATCAGCAAGGAAGAAGGATTGTGGACAACTCAGAAGTAGAAAAATCCACCATTGGATGCTTTGGAGCACTGCGCGAGAAGGAAGGAAAGACAGGTTGGCAAAGCCCTGAAAACGCGGGTCAAGTTGACCTAGGGTTTTAGACGCCTAGGGTTTTGGTATCTAGGGTATTGACACCTAGCTTTCGGCCTAAGAATGTCGGTGAGTGATTATAATGTATAAATAGAGGTCTAAAGGGCCTGGGATGGGTTGGTGTCAATTTGATTAAGAGTTTATTGTTGTTGTGTGATCGAGTGAGTAACATTGTGTGAGAAAGAAGTGTTGAGTATGAGATCCTTCTGTAATGTAAGATCTTTAGTTGGGTGCGAAGATCAAGCCTGCAACTAGGTGTGCAGGGAGGGGAGAGATAGAGAGCATAATAAAGAAGATCTGCTAGCTGAGAGCGCAGACAAGAACTTTATGCTTAATCTCAATATATTATAAGCATGGTTCTATGGACGTAGCCCTAGAGAGAGGGTGAACCACATACCTTGTGTTGTGTGTGATTGATGCTATGTTCTTTATCCTTTGATATATTTTTATTGCATTACTGTGTTAGATCTGATAGATAGTTGTGCAGAGTAGAGTTAAACTAGTAAGGGATATATAAATGTTGTGTAGTTCTAGTACTAGATCCACTTGATATTCCCCCTGGTTGTAGACATATCTATCCTACAACCCCCCCATAGTTGCTTCGGGTGAGACTGCACCTACTTTGCAGGTGTTGCCGAAAGGGCGAGTAGTTAGGGCTTGTTGGTGCACTTTTGGAGCTGAACCATGGGTCTGCCCCTGTGCCAACAAATGGTTTCATTGTCGGGACCAGAATCTTATTGAGGGAATGTCAAGGTGGTTCCCATCAAAGACAGATATTCAGAAGTGGATAGAGGATCAAGAAAAGGACTTCACTGAATCCCAGAACAAGAACCCTAATCTTAGTATAGAGGATTAGTTAGGAAGATATATCTTTACTGATATACACAAGATTTTCTTTGGAGGAATCCATCAGGAGCTATACGAGTGGTTAGCTAGGTTAACAGATACCCAGTTTGAGGTTAGATCTAGGCCACCTGTGGTCTGGACGTCAGCGCTAATCAAGAAGGTCAAGAGAGTTGATAATGTCATTTCAAGAGCAGTAGATCACTGGTTTGATAGCACCATTGGAGGGTACATCGTTGAGTTTGTTGTTGAAATATTAGACTCATATTGCCAAGTCGAGAGATATTTCTTCAAGGGACCCAGAGGAAAATGTTTACAATTTTTGAAGTTGAGGATCAAGAAGCTATTGCATGAGAAGAACATCTTGAAGATACAATAGATCGGTCGGATCTGGAAAATATAATGTTCAAGAATTCAGACAGCGACAATGACACAGATGTTGGACATACATGCAGTGGGAGAGCGTTAAGAGAAGTTCACCTTGCGAACCTATTTAAGAAGAAATACGGGACGCGGGTTTCTACAGTGGAGAAGAGGCATATCTGATGGATGAAGAGCATTCAGAACCCATTAGGGCTGAGGAAGGAAAAGATAAAGAACCTCGCCAGGAAGAGCCAGAAACTTCAGGTACTGCGCAGACTGTCAAAGTAAGTACTATTATCCCTCCTGTTGATTTAGTAGCATTAAGAAATCAAAGTAATCCAAGCCACTAGAGCGTTCATAGAACTGTCACTAGCATCCCACCACATACTCATTCAAGAACCCTAGGAAGATATATGGTAGATGAGATGAGGCTCCCTATTTTTAGGGGAGATGGATCTAAAGATCCTGATCAACACTGGTTCCTATGTGAAGCCATATGGAATATTAAAAATTTCACCGATGAAGCTATTAAAACAAATTTCAGCAGTACTCTAAGGGATCACGCACTGAGCTAGTACGTGAAGCTTGTCCAAGGACTTGCACAGCCTAAGTTGCTGAATGAGAACAAAAATGCATTGATTGCAGAGTTCAATAAACCCAAATTAGAATCACAATGTATTATAGAGATAAAAGAGATCAAGCAGAAGGTAGTTGAACCTGTTTGGGAATTCTATTAGAGATTCAAGATCTTAACCGACTGATTGAATTTTTAGATCCAAGATGAGTAGAACAAAGAATGGTTCATGGTTGACCTCTTACCACATATCAGAGTTCCTCTGATGCAATAGAAGATCGCTTCACATGCTGAGGCACTGGAGATCGACCATGAATTTAGAGTCTGCCCCTATGGGAGAATCCATCTCAGGTATGAGTCAAATATTGAGTCAGCTAACTTCTTTGTCTCTACAGGTCGAAGATATGAAGAAAGACAAGGGAAAAGATAAAAGAGAAGACATCTGGTGTGTCAAATGAAAATTAGAAGGCCATGACAAGGAACGTTGTCCCCTATTCCATGAATACTTTCCCTCAGGAGCTCCGAGCCATTTGAAGCAAGTCGCCCTACCCTGGTGCAAGGTATGCAGAAATAGACATCGCCCTCGTGAGTTCTATTACATGCAAAAATATGTTCAGACACCCACAAATTTGTATTGCACGTTCTATAAGTTCATGGGGCATGATGATAGAGATTGTAGGTCTTATGACCTCATGTAGGAAAGGTCAAGAGACATATACAAAATTCAAGGCAAAGTACAGCAAGAAGGAAACACTACGCAGTATAACTCCCCTGGGAGAGGAAACTTCAATCCTCGCGGTGGATTCAGAGGAAGAGGACGAGGAGGAGGTATGGGTTGAGTCCGAGGACAGATTATGTGTTACAACTATGCACAACCAGGACACTTATCAAGGTATTTCCAGAACCCTTGCACTACTTGCAGCTACTACAGTTCCTTCGAACACGTTATAGAAGATTGTCATTGCTGCTAGCTAAGCTTCAAGAAAAATGAGGACCTCAGCAGAACCCACAAGTGCAACTGATATATGTTGAACCTCGTGGAGAATACCCTAGAATCATTGTTATCACCAAAGGAGGAGCTATTATAGGAGAAGACAGATTGACCCAAGGAAAAACTACATAAGACTCAGGAGTCAGGAAAGTTACAGAGAAGACCCAGACCTTTCATGCAAAGAAAGAAAGACAAATATTTGAGGAGGCAAGAAACGAGTTTAAATCAGACCAATTTTCTTTATTAAAGACATGACCAGAAGTAAGATAATATGGAATGCCTCTGGCATTTGATCAATCTGCTTTGCCAAAAGAAGGAAAAGAGGTAAGCAAGCTCATGGAATTTTTATATACTTGTATTAAGTTGATTCAAGATGAGAGCATTGTACAAGAGCTACAAAATTCAATCAGACAGTATGAGTGAGGAAAGATAGACCATTTAATGAATAGGAAATTACACCAAATTGCTAAAAACAGAAGGACAAATAAGGAATTACACTTGAATGCTCAAATAGGAGAATATGATATAGACTATGTGGTCCTTGACTTAGGGTCAGAGGTCAATGTCACGATGTAGAAAACTTGGGAATTGATGGGAAAAACAAAGTTGATCTATTCCCCTATCATGATTAGGATGGCTAATCAGCAGGTAGTAAGCCCCTTTGGAAGATTGGAACATGCCCCTGTGGACATCAACGAAGTAAAAACGTTTGCAGATTTTGAGGTAATTGAGATAGTTGATGATAGTTGTCCTTACCCTGTGCTGTCAGGAATTGATTGGGCTTTCAATAATTCCACCGTGGTTGATTTAAAGAAAAGGAGAATGACTTTTGAAAGAGATGGCCTTAGGTTCATTGCACCTTTGGATCCAGATGAAGTTCAACGATACACAAAACCGATCAGGGAAGAAGACTGTGCATATGAACTGGAAAACATATACAAATTAACAGCCAGACAACAAGATTACATTAATCCTATGGCCGATGGAAACCTAAGATGGCATGGTGAAAATGCATGCTCATTAGATTCATAAGCACTGGAGAACTGGCAGAACAAAATGTATGAATTATCTACAAGGAGATGTGCTAGATTAACCAAAGAAGTTCGCTGGATCGGCACAACAGTAAGTAACTTGCCCACCTTTGATGGTCTGAATCCTTTAGAAACCTTCTTGTCAGAATTCAAAGCAAGTGTACCAATCCAACAAATATTTTTGGGAATGGATGAGGCCTTGAAATCAACACCAGCAATATGGTGGGGGACACATAAAAACAACATTACAGAATGGGTATAATGTCGTACCCTGATGACCGTGCAGTTCTCAACACAAGTAGAAGGCTGTGAATTTTTCTACACAGGTCGAAGATGACCATAGGACCATGTGTGAAGTTGTGAGGAATCCTGGAGAACCATTCCTCAAGAGAAGTGGGTGAAAAAATTCACTAACACACTAGACACAACCCCTATCAACTGGTACCTTCAAGTGGAGATGCGCCTCATCACTGCAGATTGGGAAGGTATGACTCAGAAATTTGTAACCACCTTCTTATTTGACATTCAATATCCTTCAGTAGATCAAGAATTACATATTGTAATATAGAAAGTATTCAAGGAGGCCTCTAGCCCCCCTTTAGAACAAGAAGAGGATGAATGGTCTGCGCCTCTCCAGAAACTACAAGGTTGTTACAATATCAATGTTGATGAAGACGATGATCCTAGGAAGATGAACATTGTCGAAACAGAAGGCCAAAGAGATGTGGAAGGACCAGGAGTTGAGATACCATTCATTGGATAGTCTATCAAGATTAAGAAGATCAATTTTGGAATAGAGAAAACACCAAATCTTGCAAATGTTAGAGATTACTAGTATGTTGCTACTATTGACAAAATAACAAAGTTACTGCATGAATATCAGGACTTGTTTCTGACCATTTTTACTGATATGAAGGGCACTAAAGGGCCTATGGGAGAGATGAGGATCCATTTGAAACTAGATGCAAGACCAGTCAAACAGAGACCCTACAAATTGAACCTTAAGTATAAAGAGAAAGTGAAAATTGAGGTCGACAGAATGCTGGAAGAAGGAATTATAGAACCTGTGAAAGAATCAGAATGGATTAGCCCTATGGTGGTACAAGACAAGAAGACAAGAGAAATCAGGATATATCTAGATCTCAGAAAGCTAAACGATGACTGTTTGCATGACCCCTTACCTACACCATTCACTGACGAAGTGTTAGATAATGTGGGAGGCCAGGAGGTATATTCTTTTACAGATGGATTTTTGGGATACCGTCAGATCTGGATTGCCAAGGAAGATCTCCATAAGACCACATTTGCAACAGAATTGGGATCCTACCAGTATACAATGATGCCATTTGGATTGAAGAATGCCCCAACCATCTTTTCCAGGGTGGTGGTCGAAGCATTCAAGGAGTTTTTGCATAAATTTTTAGAAGCATATTTTGATGATTTGACTGTTTTTAGTTTATTGAAAATTCATATTGAATGTCTAAGGCTAATGTTGGAAAAATCCAAGCAGTGTCAAATTGCCTTGAATCTGAAGAAATGCATCTTATTTTCACCATTTGGAGTGTTTTTAGGTCATATTGTATGCAAAAAGGGATTGTTGGTAGATCCATTTAAAATTGCTATTATAGTTGATTTACCCCCTCCTACTTTAGTCAAACAGCTACGCACTGCGCTGGGACATACTTGATATTACAGGAAGTTCATTAAAGGATATGCCCAGATTACAACACCTATGGAGAATCTTTTTAAGAAAGACTATCAGTTTAGTTGGACAGAAGAATGCCAGCAGAGCTTCAACACACTGAAATATAAAATGGTTACTGCGCCCATTCTGGTTTTCCCAGATTGGAGCAAGGAATTTCACGTGCATGTCAATGCATCTTCCATTGCATTGGGAGCTGTGTTAGAACAACTTGGTGAAGGAGATATTGACCATCCGTTAGCCTTTGCTAACAAGAAACTATCCACTGTTGAGATTAATTACACCACCACAGAGAGAGAAGGATTAGCCATGGTGTATGTGCTGCAAAAAGTTCTCCACTACTTGTTGGGAGGAAACTTTAAAATGTTTACTAACCACTCTACGTTGAAATACCTAATCAACAAGCCAATGTTGGGGGGAAGAATATGCAGATGGCTTCTGTTATTTCAAGAATATGATTTCAAGATCGTAGTTAAGACATGAAGGATGAACAAAGGTCCTGACCACTTGTCAAGGTTGGAACATGGCAAAGAGCCAACTATTTTAGAGGATACACTATCGGATGCCCAGTTACTGGCCATTAGAAATATTGATGACCACTTCACATAGATAGTCTATTTCCTGTCAACAAGAATGACACCTAGTGAGTATACAATTCCCTAGAAGAAACAACTAGTAGTACGCGATGCAGACTTTTCACTTATAGCTGGACAACTGTACAATATGGGACCTAATGAGATATTGAGAAGGTGTGTTATGGAGGAAGAGCGACCATTGATCCTCACAGAATATCATGAAGGCATCACAGGAGGACATTACACAGGGAAAACAACGACGCAGAAGGTTCTTAGAGCTGGCCTTTGGTGGCCTACCTTACACAGAGATGCTAAATACTATTACAGAGCCTGCAATGTATGCCAAAGAGTTGGGAAACCATATAGAACATATGATATGCCATTAGCACCACAACTTCCCTACAAGCATTTGAGAAATGGGCCATTGACTTCGTGGTACCTATAAACCCACCAGGCAAGCGCACATGAGCAAGGTACATAATTACTGCGACAGAGTACTTGACTAGATGGGCCAAAGCAAGAGCAGTTAAGGACTGTAGTGCAACTACAACTGTGTGCTTCATATTTGATGACATCATAACTAGGTTTGGATGCCCAAATATCCTTATGAGTGATCAAGGCACACATTTCATAAATAAAATAGTTGAAGCACTGACTGAGGAATTTGTAGTCCACCATTAAAAGAGCACACCTTACCATCCACAATAAAATGGAATAGTAGAAACATTCAATAAGATCTTGGAGACAACGTTGACGAATATTTGCAATGTGAACATGGATGATTTGGATTTAAGAGTACCAACAGTACTATGGGCCTATAGAACCACTTGCAAGAAGCTAACAATGCAAACCCATTTTAAGTTGGTGTATGGTCTCGAAGCCGTTGTCCCAATGGAATATTTGGTACTAATCCTAAGAATTGTTTCCTTTACAGATATGGATGACACAGGTGCTATTCGAGAGAGGCTTGCGTAGTTGGTTGAACTAGAAGAAGAAATATTTATTGCAGGATTCCATCAGCAGGTACAGAAGGAAAGAGAGAAGGCCTATCATGACAAGCACATCAATAAGAAGGCATTTAAACAAGGCGATCTAGTACTGATATATGATAGTAAGTTCATCAAACATCCTGGGAAGTTCAGAATGCATTGGCTCAGGCCATATGAGATCGCCTATGTTACAGAAGGAGGAGTTGCACAATTGAAGACTTTGAATGGACAATGGAAGGAAGGATTAGTAAATGGGAGACGACTGAAGTTGTACTATGACAACTAGTTGCCTCGCAGCTCTCAATAAAATTTTAAGGAAAAGGGTCTAGGTACCAGGTGCAGTTGAAACTGGGTACTAGACACAAAAAAAGACAGTCTACACAATGAAGGAGAGGAGGCATAGAGCAGAAAGAAGAGGCTGCACTGTGCAGTCTGAAGTCGAAGTAAAATAAAAGGATCATATCTGAAGTGCCTTGGGACGAGTCACAGGTGAGTGTTGGGGGCCTGTTGGCCCTTGGTTATGAAAGTAAGAGAGATCAATGAAGAAAATACAAAATGTGAACTGTGCGGAAGGCACAGTGACTATTACTGGGTCGAAGTAAGAAAAAGAGTAGAAAAGACGGAGCGAAGTAAAAGGAAGCAAACCATTGGACAAGGAGATCAAGGATGACAGATCATAAAGGAAGAAGGTTCATGGACAACTCAGAAAGAAGAAAAAGCCACCGTTGGATGCTTTGGAGCACCGCATGATAAGGAAGGAAAGATAGGTTGGTGAAGCCCTGAAAACGCGGGTCAAGTTGACCTAGGGTTTTAGACACCTAGGGTTTTTGTATCTAGGGTTTTGACACCTAGGTTTCTGCCTAAGGATGTCGGTGAGTGATTATAATGTATAAATAGAGGTGTAAAGGACCTGGGATGGGTTGGTGTCAAGTTGATTGAGAGTTTATTGTTGTTGTGTGATCGAGTGAGTAACATTGTGTGAGAAAGAAGTGTTGAGTACGAGAGCCTTCTGTATTGTAAGATATTCAGCTGGGTGCGAAGATCAACCCTGTAGCTAGGTGCGCATGGAGGGGAGAGATAGAGAGGAGAAGAAAGAAGATCTGTTAGCTGAGAGTGCAAACAAGAACTGTATGCTTCATCTTAATATATTATAAGCACAGTTTTGTGGACGTAGCCCTAGAGAGAGGGTGAACCATGTATACCTTGTATTGTGTGTGATTGATGTTATGTTCTTTGTCCTTTGATATACTGTTATTGCATTACTGCGTTAGATCTAATAGATAGTTGTGCAGAGTAGAGTTAAACTGGTAAGAGATATATAAATTTTCTGTAGTTATAGTACTAGATCCACTTGATATTCCCCCTGGTTGCAGACATCTCTGTCCTGCAACCCCCCCATAGTTGCTTCAGGTGAGACTGCATCTTCTTTGTATTTGTTTCCGAAAGGGCCAGTAGTTAGGGCTTGTTGGTGCGCTCTTGGAGCTGAACCCTGGGTTTTCCCCTGTGCCAACAGTTAGTGCTAATCAAGAAGGTCAAGAGAGTTGATAACGTCGTGTCAAGAGTAGTAAATCACTAGTTCGATAGCACCATTGGAGGGTACATCACCGAGTTTGTTGTTGACAGAGTAGAGTCATATAGCCAAGCCGAGAGATATTTCTTCAAGGGACCCAGAGGAAATTTTTACATTTTCTAAAGTTGAGGATCAAGATGCTATTACATGAGAAGAACATCTTGAAGATACAGTAGTTGGTTATATTGGAAAAGGCTAATGTTCAAGAATTCGGACAGGGACAGTGACACAGAGGCTGGACATACACGCAGTGGGAGAGAATTCAGAGAAGTTCATCTTGTGAACCTGTTTACACAGAACTACGAGGATGAGGGTTTCTACAGTGGAGAAGACGCAGATCTGACGGATGAAGAGAATTCAGAACCTGCTAGGGAAGAGGAAGGGAAAGCTAAAGAGCCTCGCCGGGAAGAGCCAGAAACTTCAAGAACTGCGCAGACTATTGAAGTAAGTACTATTATTCCTCCTGTTGATTCAGTAGCATTAAGAAATCAGAGTAAACCAAGCAACTAGAGAGTTCAGATAACTGTCACTAGTAGTCCACTACATACTCAGTCAGGAACCCTAGGAAGATCTATGGAAGATGAGATGAGGATCCCTATTTTTAGGGGAGATGGGTCTGAAGACCCTGATCAACACTAGTTCCTATGTGAAGTTGTATGGAATATCAAGAATGTCACCGATGAAGCTGTTAAAAGAACTCAGTTTAGTACTACCCTAAGGGATTGCACATTGAGTTGGTACCTGAAGCTTGTCCAAGAACTTGCACAGCCTAAGCCACTGAATGAAATCAAGAATGCATTGATTGCAGAGTTCAAGAAACCCAAATCGGAGTTGTATTACAGAGTTGAAAGAGATCAAGTAGAAGGTAGCTGAACTTGTTTGGGAATTCGATCAGAAGTTCAAGACCTTAACATGCCGGTTGACTTTTCAGATCCCAGATGAATAGAAAAAAGAATGGTTCATTGTTTCCCTCTTACCACACATGAGAGTTCCTCTGATGCAACATAATATTTCTTTGCAGGCTAAGGTGTTGGAGATCTCCTTGAAGTTAGAATCATCCCCTACGGATGAATCCAGCTAAGGTATGAGTCAAATATTGAGTCAGCTAACTAGTTTGTCTCTGTAGGTCAAAGATATGAAGAAAGAAAAGGGAAAATATAAAAGAGAATACATTTGGTGTGTCAAATGAAAATTAGAAGGCCGCGACAAGGAACACTGTGCCCTATTTCATGAATACTTGGCCTCTGGAGCTCCGATCCCTTTGAAGCAAGTCACCCTACCCTGGTGTGAGGTATGCAGAAATAGACATCGCCCTGGTGAGTGCTATTACATGCAAAAATATGTTCAAACACCCACAAATTTGTATTGCATGTTCTGTAGGTCCGTGGGGCATGATGATAGGAATTGTAGGGCTTATGATCTCATGCACGAAATTTCAAGAGACATATACAAAATTCAAGGCGAAGTACAACAAGAAGGAAACACTACGCAGTATAACTCCCCTGGGAAATGAAACTTCAACCCCCGCGGTGGATTCAGAGGAAGAGGACGAGGAGGAGGTATGGGTCAAGGTTGAGGATAGATCATCTGTTACAACTGTGCATAACCAGGACACCTCACAAGGGACTGTCAGAGCCCTTGCACTACTTGCATCTACTGTAGTTCATTCAAACATGTTATAGAAGATTGTGTTGTGCTTCTAGATAAGATTCAGGAGAGATGAGGACCTCATCAAAACCCACAAGTGCAATTGATATACACTGAACCTTGCAGAGAGGACCCTAGAGTCGTTTTTATCACTAGAGGAGGCGTTGTTACAGGAGAAGACATAATGAACCAAGGAAAAACTATAGAAGAATCAAGAGTCGGGAAAGATGCAAAGAAAGAAAAACGAGTATTTGAGGAAGCAAGAAAAGAATTCAGGGGAGACATGGGTTCTTCATCAAAGACACGACCAGAAGTAAGAGAATATGGAATTCCTTGTTGATACTGAGAGGGGGGTGAATCAGTATCAAGTACAATTTAAGACCTTTTTCAACTTATACTTAAACCATTCAACTATATCCAATGAGAAATGAACAATAGTATAAGAGTTACACCAATACACCACAATACACCATGCACAATATATGAGAAATACTAAATAGTTATTGTTCAAGGGATGTAATGACTTCCAAAGGTATCTGCATCTTCCAAATGTAAAGGGAGGGATAAAACTCCAAGAGGAAGATACAATCCTCCAATATCAATAGAGAGTTGAACTCCCCATCCTTGCCCCTTCCTTCCACCCAAGAATATATGAGAGATAATAAAACCTTACATTAAATCATCACCATCAACCCATCATCACATAGAACCTGATAATGCTTCCTGAGACTTCTTCAATTTCTGCAATTCTTCAATTCTTAGAGTACTCTGATCCTGTATATAATATTACTCAATGTATTCTCTGAAACTCCTCCAAGTTTCACTCCTTGAATCCTCCCCAAAAAGAAGTTATAGAAAGAATGGTAGACTTTATTCAATTCTGGTCTATTCAGGAGACCGAACTTGTACAGAATGCCCTGCACTCAATATTTAACATCCGATTATGAAAATTGCACACAAGAAACTACAGTCCGTAATATTTCCAGTTAAAGTTTTCCCATGTCATTTGGATTCTCTATGAAGAAGTTATGACTATTTTACCCGGAAGACCTGTTTATTGACTAGCTTTGGGACTGGTCACAAACCCTATCTTCCATAGAGTGTATCTCCATAATTATAGCAAATCAAGAGATAAAAATTTTACCAAAGGTACCTTGATATGTCTTCTCAACACCATAGCAATTTCACCATCTGACCATTCTAGAAAAAAAGTTATAGAAAAAATGGTAAGATGACCTGAAAATAACATACCTTAGAACACATCACCAAAAGACTTTATCCTCCCTTGAAATCCGGCCTTCTTTACTTCTTATTTCCTCTGAAATTTGACTTGTATCAAAATGAATGTATAATGATGTTTATTTATACCATTTATGTCACTTCATTTTAACATTAGGGCCAACCTGGCACTTTCTTATTTTGTAATTCTTTTCTTTAATTATCTTCAGGGCCTACATGTACTTCCTTCTTCAATTCACTTTGTCATCTTCAAAAATTTATTTCTCCTCAACCATGAGGATCCACGTGATGTGATCATTCATGGGTGTTGTATATGCATGTGCATTGTCCTTCATGTCCAAATACCTTTATCATACTTGCGGTCCAAATCCCATGACTAGGGTTGACATCAATGACAACAACCAATCTTCCAACAATCTTCCCCTTTGTCATTGATGGCAACACTCATGCTCCCCCTATCATCATGATCCCAATTTCTCTCCCCTTTTGACATCAATGGTGAAGGTTAGGGCTGCTCCCCCTGATTTTAATGGAAAAATGTAACTCTCTTCTTTGGGGCTGCTTCCTCTGAACATGTGGCACTCAATAATACTTCATCCTTATTTTTGGTCTTTGGGACTTTTTCTTCCTTAGAATCCTTTTGTGTGGCTTATGTCTTCTCTCTCTTCTTCATGTCTAGGATGTATATGTTTTTTGGTCTTCTTGTTGAAGTTGCAACCAATCTTCTTAAGTTATTTTCTTTGATTTTACATTTTCGGGAATCAAACGTAAGAGTGTATCCTTGATCATACATTTTACTAACACTGAGTAGATTATGATTCAAGTCTTCAACCAATAGAACATTCTTTGCTTTTACATTTTTTCTTCCAAGCTCTACTACACCTTCTCCAAGTATTTTTGCAGATGAGTCATCTCCAAATGCAACATTGCCACCCTTTCTCTTCAAGATGATGAATTTGTCTTGATCCCCGGTCATGCGTGAAGAACATCCACTGTCTATGTACCATTCATCTTCTTCTTTACATTCTTCAGTGGTCAATTCTATTCAACAATCTTCATTGTTTGGAATCTCTTTCCTTCTCCATACTATGGTTGGCATAGGGACATCTTCATTCATATATCTGCAATCTCGTGCTTTGTGACCAAGATAATTACATTTGTAGCATGCAATATTTTTGTCCATC
>ML780633.1:1756588-1785622 GCA_009831015.1 Picea engelmannii
TCGTTATTCTTCAAGAATTCGATCTTGAGTTTACCAAGGCTAAGGCCAAAAAATCCCTGGTGTTTGCCGAGCTCATCTGTGCTCTCCCAAGTGTCGATGAAAACACTGAACCGAGAGACCCTCTCCCTGATGAGTCTCTCTTCATCATCAGCACCTCTGACCCCTGGTATGGAGACATTCTCCTCTACCTTCAAACCCAACGTTTTCAGCCAAACATCTCTCGAGAAGAGCGTCGACGCATCTGTCACCACTCTCGCCGTTATCTCATCCTCGACGACACTCTGTATCGCCGTGGTATTGACACAATCCTTCGGCGATGTCTGACTCACGAAGAGGCTGAACGCGTTTTGAACGATTGTCACCTTGGTGCTTGTGGTGGTCACCTCTCCGGGATGGCCACAGCCCAAAAAATCCTACGTGCCGGCTACTGTTGGCCCTCGATCTTAAAAGATTGCATCGAGGCCGTCAAAAAATGCCCACCCTGCCAAATATTCAACAAGAAGGCACACACCCACCCTACTGTGCTGCACCCCATTATTGCCATCGGCCCCTTTTCAAAATGGGGCATCCATTTCATGCAATGTAAGCCTACCTCAGCCGGGGGGCACGGTTACATCATCGTCGCCGTCGACTATTTCACAAAATGGGCTGAGGCTATGCCTACCTTCCTGAACGATGGCTGTACCACAGCTCTTTTTCTCTTCAACCACATCATTACTCGTTTTGGTATACCACATGCCATTGTCACCGACCATGGTGCACACTTCAAAAACCAGATGATGAGCGAGTTACACGTCAAATTGGGTTTTCGCCATGAAAACTCATCCCCTTACTATCCTCAACCAAATGGACAAGTTGAAGCTATCAACAAAGTCCTAAAAACCATGGTCCAGCGCATGGTAGGGGAAAACAAGACATCGTGGCATTTACAGTTGTTTTCCGCTCTCTGGGCCTATCGCACGTCTGTGAAAACCTCAACTGGATTCACTCCTTTCCAGTTGGTCTATGGCATTGAGGTCGTACTACCAATCGAGTGTGAAATTCCATCACTCAAATTGAAAGTTGAACTCCTGCCCCATACTTCTGCGGAAGAAGAACGATTCTTGTATCTATCCAAGTTGGACGAAACACGTCGTGATGCTGCTCTCGTTAATGAGGCACATCAAAAACGAATTAAGAGTCAATATGACAAATACATCCAACCTCGAGCCTTCGCAGAAGGAGACTTAGTCCTTGTTTATGACTAAGCACATGATAAATTGGGAACAGGAAAACTAGAACCTATGTGGCACGGTCCTTACATCGTGAAGCGTGCTTTACACAAAGGTGCTTACGAACTAGTAGATCATGATGGAATCTCCTTGGGAGAGACCCAAAACGGGCTCTACCTTAAAAAGTACTATGCCTAGATCACCTAGCATATGTGCTTTGTACATCATTGTATTTTAGCTTGGTGTGTCTTTTCTTTCGCGTGCTCGAGTCTTTACCGTTGCCACTCATGACTGTGCATGTGTTTTCATGCGCAGATGACGTCCACCTTTCCTATCTTTTTTGGGTTCGCGGATGGCGCCAGCTGACATACTCGGAACATTGCCTTGGCGGTATGGGTTATTTATCAGTTTGACGAGGTGGTGAGTTCAGGAGGCATCTGTTTAGGACCAGCAACCAACAACATGGCAGAATATCACGCTGTCATCGGATTGTTGACCCAAGCCTCCTCCCTAGGTATCTCTCGTATCATTATTCACTTAGATTCCCAACTCGTGGTTTATCAACTCAACTGCATCTATGCCATCTGTAGTCCTATCCTGCTATGTCTGCACTTGCAAGTTCGCCGTCTCGAACGAATGTTCGATTACATTGAATATAGACACATTCCTAGAGAACTCAATAGTGTTTCAGATTCATTAGCTAATTATATCATGGATCGGTATCTAGCCCACAGATAAGATTCAAGGAAAGCAAGAAATTGTACATTACATGTAAAATAAAACACATCACAGACATCATCATGTACAAATCACGGCATCATGAAAACTTGAAACTGTATATATATATAAATATATATATATATATATATATATATATATATATATATATGGCGTGACTGAAATGTTTGCATTACATCAAAAAGTCTGTAAGAGAACAAAACATTGGGCTCATCCACCCATACAACTTCGCCAGACAAGGCGTACAAAAAACATGATCCCGAGGAAACTCTAATCTCCCCGCACTACGTTGTGCTGTGAGTAATACAATACTGTGCGTACTACACGTCTCAATAGAGAATTGATATTCTCCGGCACCCCTACAGTGTGTCGCTGCAGATGCAGAGGCACGTCCCCTCTCCGCAGAGGAGGGATACCCATCGTAAGGCCCTGGAGGTTCCTCTCAACCTCCCGGAGGCCCGCCACCAGTACTACTGGGTCTGCTACAACTGGAGCGCCGCCACGACACCCTGGCACTGGTAAATCCGCTGGACGCACTGCTCCCTTGTCTGCATGTTGAAGACAAAACATCTGTTAAAACTCTCTTACATACCCAAAACAAAATACATATACATCAAAAACTTAAAAAACAAACTTGGCAAGGAATGGCTTAGTCTCTTACCTGACTCGTCCCAGTCTTCCCCCTCGGGCAGAATCAAGTCCATACTCTCGCGGAAGTCCACATCGGCATACGGGAAGTCCTCGATCCAGAGGAACTGCCGCCTCAACCAGGCAAAGAAATCACCAGTAAAACGGAACTCGGACTCCAAAACTAACCTCGGGGATAGGCTAGTCCACCTCTCCATACGAGGCTCATCCACTGGTCGTACTGCCAGCGCGATCTGAGGCTGCATCTGAGGGATGCGCTCCATGAAAAACGAGACTAAGAATGAGCCATAGCCAAACTGTTTTTGGCCGTTCCTGCACCGAGAAATTTGTTCCTTCACATTTCGAAGGAACGCTGCACTCCAATTGAACAACGTTGGCTCTAAACACTGAACGCCATAGGCCACCTGTGACCTCAAAGCCAGATGTGCACTAGTGATACTAGTCGCACTAGTGATAGCAAACAATATGGATCGAAGAGGCAGATCCCGGATATCTTTGATAGGGATCCTGCCCCCTATCAGTCTCTCTCCCATAACACAATGACGTGCCAGATACATGTCCACCTGCTCAGGTAGTGCCCTCTGCCCTGTAAAGGCTATGGGGACCCCTCTTTTCGAGAGGCCGGTCAGAAAGTATACATCCTCCAACTCGATAGTCAGGAGCTGTGTACCAATACGAAATCCCTGTTTCGTGACATCCCAAAGACCAATGATATGCTCAAGCAGTAAAACCTCGCTTTTCATTTTTTGCAGTTTGAAAAACTTGAGCAATCCACAGGCTCTCAAAGCAGCCCGCGTACGGGGACTCCGTAGAGCGGCTATGTCATCCATCTCATGTTCCCGCTCTTTCCACTCGATCATGATTGTCGAATATATCTACAAAACAAAAATTCAAAATTTACATCATTTCCCACGTTTTTATGATTTCGGCAATTTTTGAAAAGCATGTTAAGACACGAAAACAAATGCCCATCACATCTAAAGGTAACCAATCATCATTTTAAACCACCACGCCCTTAAACATTCACTAAACAATGATTAAAATGTGATAAAAATGAAAAACGTTTTGAGGAGGTGTGTGGGCCCTTTGAGGGGAATTTTCATGGGTTTCTTTGGTCAAAATGGTCGATCTAATCAATGGTTAAAGTGTAGGCATATTAAGCACCATTTTCCAATACATTTTCGTGAACAAATTCCCCCATTTTATTAACTTTAAAAAGGAGGCCGATTTGTTTAAAAATGGATAACCTAGGGCTTCGTGTTTTAAATTAATTATGCCATGGAAATCAACTTGGAACCAAGAAATTGAAAGAGCTAAGAACAAACATATACCTTATTCAAACGGTGTGCGAAATGATCAACCGTAGCTCCGGCAGCGAGAAGAACAAGGTTTGCTCCAATCGAGATTCTCCAACAACTCTACAAATCCTTGCGAATGAAAATGGTAAATGAGTTTTTGAATCAATTGGCATTTATAAAATTTCATTTTCTATAATCTATGGTCATTTTGGGTTTCTCTAATGGTGCAAATGACTTCACTAATATCTGGTTTGTAGCTTCTGGCATTGCAGGATTCTTGGCAGTTCTAATGAATCATTCACCTTGTCATATTCATGAGCATAGTCTTAGTTCGTTCTCGAGCTCGACAATATGAGAACGTAACTGGGTAAACTTTTATCACTTTTTCGGACCCGTACGGATATGTCACACGAAAAAGGAACCCCCTGGAGTCTCCTTTAAACCCTTTTCAGACTCTCTAAATATGAAAATATTTTCGAGTGATCTTGCTTTCTTTCACACTCGTTAAACGGTCGGAAAGAGCGTCCTTCGAGCGATAGTTTAACCCTTTTTCGGTCTCGTTGGACTACTGTACGAAAAAGGAACTGAGAGAGTTCTCTTTTAAGTGTTTTTCCAAACTCTATAATCCTGAAAAACCTTCGAGCTTTCTATCGTTGGACTCGTTAAAGCACACATCGACAGACCCATATGGGAACGAACCCTTACTTCTTCCGGTTCGTTAAAAAAAGGAAGAGGAACTTACCGAAGGTGAGTTATATTGAGCATGTGTTATCCTCCTTGAGCTCATTAAATCAAAAAGAGGTACTCATCTATCTGGATGGGGGAAAAATTGAAAGGAGCAAGCCAAGCAGTCTCTTGAGAACATCATCTAACACTTCTTAGAGTCACCCTTGAACACGGCACTTTGTCATTTTGCATACATCATAATCCATTGAACCTCTGCACTGAGCCAATCCTTCGATTTTCCTTTCACTCCTTTGAGTCACCTGACGCAAGTCATGGTACCCACTGCACAATTTTGTTCCATGTCATGTTCACTTCCGTGCCTCAGTGTTCAAGGGAAGTATCTGCCTCAAGAGTCAACCATCCCAAATATCCTGTCTCACAACCCGTGTCAGTCCATATTCTTTTGATTTACCAATTACACCTCTATGAACGTTTCGTGTCGTTGATGGGGGATACATCAAGGCCCTCCCTTGATGAGTCTATTCCTGTTGACTTCAACACATTATCCAGGAATTAGGCTTAGAAACCATTTAGTACTTTGGGACCTGCATGCCTCAATGGCAGGCCTCCTCACATTCGACAGTGGGTTTACATCATTGACCTCTGATCGAATGATTCTATGAATGTTCGACTCCAGCTCATCTATTCACATTCAATGGAATGTACTGAGGTACCTTGGGAATCATCGACATTAATGGTGATCTCCCTCGCACTTGTTAACGGTTTACCTCATTGACCGGTAATCAAGTGGTTTCTGTCATGTTCGACGCCAAGACATCTATTCACATGGTTAGATTCGTGCCATATTGGGATTGGGAAGAAGACCCTGGGTTGAGTAATTCACTCTGATATATGTCTCGCTCAGGTTGCGAAAGAGTTTTGGACAAAGAACACATACATTGTTACATAGATCCACTTTGTATTGGTCGTGGCTATGTCTTATCATCTCGTAGATCCACTGTGTATTCTTCGTGGCTACAATCAGTTCATGTCATTTGAGTATAGATCCACATTGTATCTTCGGTGGCTATACCTTTTTATCAATACAATTATGGATCCGCAGTGTATATTATGGCGGCCATATCTCAAATCTTGATCATCCAAGCATAGGTATGCCTGCCTTGGGTTTTGAAACATGTCATGATATTTGTTGGATGTTTGTGTGCAGCTTCCGTCAGGTTCTCCGAGTCTAAACCCTTGCTTGAACATCTACAAAGCATTTCAGTCATCAGTTCGCATCTTCTGACTTCATACTTTGGGGGGCATTCTGTTACACATCAAAATTGTTCAGATGGACAAGTGTCGCATTGTCCCTATCAACTGTCGTAAGTGTCGCATCTTCCCTATTCAGCTTTCGCAAGTGTCACAAGTTGATCACCAGTGTCGCAAACAATGTTTAGACATGATGCCATGATAATGACACTAAGGAAGTACTTATGAAATCTCATATGACTCATTTGAAGGAAGAAAACTGGTTCACTGGAATCAAATGACCTTTGACACCTGAGAAGAGCCCTAAAACTGAGGTTTGAAGAGGGAACGCTCCCCTAATATAGCTGTAGAAGCAATGGCGCCCCCCTAATATGGTTCAGGGAGTGTTATAACGCCCCTCAGGCCCTTCTAGAGGAGCGCTGCTCATCTTAAGAGCGTTGGCGCTTCCCCAGGCTTGTCAGGGAGCGCTATAATGCTCTGAGACCCCTTCTGAGGGAGCGCTCCCTAATCTGGGCCAAT
Source organism: Picea engelmannii (assembly GCA_009831015.1). Classification (NCBI taxonomy): domain Eukaryota; kingdom Viridiplantae; phylum Streptophyta; class Pinopsida; order Pinales; family Pinaceae; genus Picea; species Picea engelmannii. The sequence goes on from ML780633.1 coordinate 1,762,941, forward strand.
TGTTAGCCCGTTGAGGAGAATAAGGGATGGAACATTCGAGATTAGAAGGATGTTATGCTCGAATTCTTGTTCTCATCAACAGATCCCTGATCTATGGAGATGGTTCCCAACTGGTTCTAAACATAACTCAGGAGGTTAGGCTCCTCCCAACCTATATAAGCAGGCTCTATCATGGTGAAAAGGGGGGAGAAAGATTGAATATGTGAAACTTATGATCTTGGAGGAAACTTACAGTCAGCCAAAGGAGAGTGATCAGTGAAGCTGCTGTTATCCAGGTTGTGGATCTTTTAGGCAAGGGTTAGACGAAGAGGACTCGATGAAGCTGTCACATTCGCATCTACGATTGTAAGTACTGCTGTCGTTATTCTCATTAATATGACATGCTTGGCCTGTTTCTTTCTAGTTTGTGTCTAATATTACACGAACTTATCATTCAGTGATAGATCTGTTTTCAAGCTAATGTCAATAGAGTAGGAAGTGGTCGTATCTTGTTTTGTTCACAGACCTCAACGAGGAGAAAAGAATTGGAGCGCAACTTGGAGTGTGCAGGGACAAATGTCGATTAAAAGGTACTTCTGTTACTCTCCCTTCTCATACATTAGTTTAGATAGATTCGAAAGAAATTCAGTGTCCACGTTAAGCACTTTTCTGTCTAGGGTTAAGGTCAAGCTCTAGAGGTCGATCTACTTGTCCGCAAGCAGATTTTCCTACAACAGTAAGTCCGTTAAGCAAGTCGCCATTGTAACTATTCCACCCTATCCCCGCCCCTTCTGGACTTGATCAGGCGACGTTGGATTTCATCACCAACTAGTATGGTCATCGAGAGAAGGTCCTGTTTGCTTGGTTGTGATTCTTAGATTCTATTAGCGTATGCTGTTTCTTTTACTTAGTGGACCTTAGGTCGAGTCAGTGTTAATGGCATCGAATCTTGGGAGTACCAATGGAGGAGCCCCTTCTTCTGGGGAACCTTATACCTTTCCTTCATTTGGAAAGTTTGTCCCTCCATATGTTGCCACACTGAGTCTTCCAGGACTCACTATTGGATTACCAGTTTGGTTGTTCCCCTCTCCGGTGATCCCAAATCCTCCCAATGTTTCATTTGCACCTAATAATTTGGATGTCAATACACCACCCACACATCAACGTCACGTTGACTTTTTGCCTTCTTCGCCCATTAAGTCTCCTTCCATTTCTCCTTCTTCGCCTAGTGAAATCTCTAAAGCAAGTAGCCAGGTTGATCAGAGGAAGAAGAAATGGAAAGAGAAGAAGAAGAAGAACCCAAAAAGGACAACGACCCCAACAACCTCAGATGTTGGCTCTAAGAAACTAGTTACTGTTAATAGTACTGGGAGTGTTGATGAGATCAACAAGGTTAAAAATAAGAATCCAAAACCCAAGTTCCCTTGTAGTCTTTGTAAGGGTGACCACTTTCTGTGGGATTGCCCTGATCTTACCCAAGTCTTAGAAATGTGGTCCTCCACGTCTTCGGCCTCTATCATTCATGTCAATGATACCCCGTCAACTAGTGACATTAAGGTTGGTAAGAAGAAGAAAACTGTCAAGTTCCCTTGCATGTTATGCAAAGGTAATCATTACTCTCACCTTTGTCCTCGCATGGACGAGGCTTCTTCTCTTTTGGAAAAACTTCAAATTCCAAAAGGTTATCATAAACTCTCCTCCGACCCATCATTGGTTGATGGATTGGTCAATCCAGTTCCATCCTCGGTCAGTATGGTTGATCAGGTGGTCAATCTAGTTTCCTCCTTGATTGAACCACAAACCCAAGTAGCTGATCTAGTTCCGTCATCGATCAACCCCACTCTTCATCAAAAGAGTGATACCAAAGTGGTCGATCCAGTTTCACCATCGGTCGATCCCATTCCTCCATTGAGGAATGCTAAAGTGACTGATCCAGCCCCTTCCTCGGTCAGTCCCACTCTTCCTCTGAAGAGTGCCAAAGTGGTCGATCCAGTTTCACCATAGGTCGATCCCATTCCTCCATTAAGGAATGTCAAAGTGACTGATCCAATCCCTTCCTCGATCATTCCCACTCTTCCTCTGAAGAGTGTTAAAGTGGTCTATCCAAGTCCACCATTGGTTGATCCGATCCAATCATCGGTCGATCCTACTCTCCTTCTAGAGATTAAACCTGATACTACCCATGTTTTTCTTGTTAATACAGACTCTACCATGCCTGGGGGAATTCCTCCTCCTCCTGTGCAACCCCCTCCAAGTAACGAAGCCATCCTTTTACATTGGGGTGCACTAACTGGACCTCGTCTTTCCTCCCACATTCCTTTCCAGATTACAGTACAGGTTCGTGGTCGAGACGTTCCTCAAACGCTGATAGATGAAGGTGCGTCTGTTAGTATTTTGTCTTCTGTTGCTTGGTATGCTTTGGGTTGTCCGCAAATTGCACCGGTTACATAGAATCTGTTAGATTTTAACATAAGAACTAGTCAACCCTTAGGGAACCTTCCTCAGTTTCCCGTAACTTTGAGAGGGAAAACTGTCCTTATCGATGTCATGGTAGTCCGAGACCCATTGGATTTCTCTTTACTCCTTGGGCAGGATTATGTCTATGCTATGAAAGCTATTGTATCCACTCTTTTCCATCTGATATCTTTCCCTCACGATGGAAGAATTGTGACTATTGATCAACGCTCATTCATCGGCCCTGACCGGGTTACCTCCCTAAGTGGTTCTTATATGCAGACAGTGTCACCCCCGCCGCATGTTAATTATGTGGCGTTGTCTCCCATGACCTCAACTTTCGACGATTTGGATCCGGTAGTTGAAATGGTGATCTCTTAGGTAGGGTTATTGGAGCTTGATCTCCTTACCCCTGTCATGACCCTCGACATGTGTTCCTTCCAGAGTGATTCTCTTCCATCCGACGAAGATCTCTTGGAAGCCATGACCGATTTTTGTCCCTTGACATGGTACCCTTCCAGAGAATTATCCTCTTGGAAGCCATGATCAAGAAGTAGTCACGAGCATAATTTCTCTTCTCTGTGGCAAGCTCGTTAAAAAATGAAACAGAGTCCACTAGCTTTCATGCTAGGGGAAACCATGAGCATAGTTTCTCTTCTCTGTGGCAAGCTCGTTAAAAAATGAAACAAAGGCCACTAGCTTTCATGCTGGGGGCATAACGAGCATATTTTTTCTTCTATGTAGCAAGCTCGTTAAAAAATGAAATAGCAATCTAGGGATCGAACCTAGAACCTTGAGCATAGTTCTTTTCCTGTGTCAAGCTCATTAAAAAATGAAACAATCACCTTTCCCTTCAAGTTGAGTCTTTCGCCAGATCTCGTAGATGTCGAGTCGAGTCTTTAGTTAGGTCTCATTTTTGAACCTTCATTTCATCCACCTGTATCCTTTTTCTCCATCTAGCACAGAAATTGGTGACAACCTCAAAGTCGGTGAATGAATTGAATCTTGGGGGGCATGTCTCCAGCCTTTGATGATCATTCTGGAGCTAAGCCACTAGCTTTCAAGCTGGGGGCATACCAAGCTTAGTATTTGTTCTTTCTCGTGCTCGTAAATACATGAGAATGCAACCGGGTAAACTTTTATGTCTTTTTCAGACCCGTACGGATACACGAACACACGAAAAAGGAACCCCCCTGGAGTCTACTTTAAACCCTTTTCAGACTCCCTAAATATGAAAAGATTGTCAAGTGACCTTGCTTCCTTTCACACTCGTTAAAAGGTCAGAAAGGGCATCTTTCGAGCGATAGTTTAACCCTTTTTCAGTCTCGTTGGACTACTATACGAAAAAGGAACTGAGAGAGTTCTCTTTTAAGTGTTTTTCCAAACTCTATAATCTCGAAAAACCTTCGAGTTTTTTGTCTTTGGACTCGTTAAAGCACACATTGACAAGCCCATATGGGACCGAACCCTTACTACTTCCGGTTCGTTAAATAAAGGAAGAGGAACTTACCGAAGGTGAGTTATATCGAGCATGTGTTATCCTCCTCGAGCTCATTAAATCAAAAAGAGGTACTCGTCTATCTGGATGGGGGAAAAAATTGAAAGGAACAAGCCAAGCAGTCTCTTGAGAACATCATCCAACACTTCTTAGAGTCACCCTTGAACACGGCACTTTGTCATTTGCATATATCATAATCCGTTGAACCTCTGCACTGAGCCAATCTTTTGAGCCCCTTTCACTCCTTTGGGTCACCCGACGTAAGTCACAGTACCCATTGCATAGTTTTGGTCCATGTCATGTTTCGTTGTTGTGCCTCAGTGTTCAAGGGAAGTATTCGCCTCGAGAGTCGGCCATCCCAAGTATCTTGCCTCAAGACCCATGTCATTTTATGTCCATTTGATCTACCTATCACATCTCCATGTTCATTTCGTGTCGTTGATGGGGAATACATCAAGGCCCTCCCTCGACGAGTCTATTCCTGTCGACTCCAACGCATTATTAAGGAATTAGACTTAGAAACCATTTAGTACTTTGGGACCTGCATGCCTCAATGGCGGGCCTCCTCACATTCAACAGTAGGTTTACATCATTGACCTCTGATCGAATGATTCCGCAGGTGTTCAACCTCATCTCATCTATTCACATTCACTGGAATGTACTTGGGTACCTTGGGAATCATTGACATTAATGATGATCTCCCTTGCACTTGTTAATGGTCCACATCATTGACCAGTAATCAAGTGGTTTCTGCCATGTTCGACGTCGAGACATCTATTCGCATGGTCAGATCCGTGCCATATTGGGATTGGTAAGAAGACCCTGGGTTGAGTGATCACTTTGATATATTCTTTGCCCAGGTTGCGAAGGAGTTTTCTCTTGAACAATGACACATATACTGTTACATAGATCCACTTTGTATTGGTCGTGGCTATGTATTGTCATCTCATAGATCCACTGTGTATTCTTTGTGGCTACAAGCAGTCTGAGTTATCAGAGTATAGATCCACATAGTATCTTCGGTGGCTATACCTTTTTTATCAATATAATCATGGATCCACAGTGTATTTTATGACGGCCATATCTTGCAAGTCTTGATCACCCAAGCATAGGTATGCCTGCCTTGGGTTTTGAAATAGGTCATGATATTTGTTGGACGTTTGTGTGCAACTTCCGTCAGGTTCTCCGAGTCTATACCCTTTCTTGAAAGTCTACAAAGTATTTCAGTCATCAGTTCGCATCTTCTAACTTCATACTTTGGGGGGCAATCTGTTACACATCAAAATTACTCACTTTGATAGTGTCGCAAGTGTCGTCATTACAAAGGTCGCAAGTGTCACATTTTGCTCACAAGGTCTCAAGTGTCGCATGTTGCTCACAAGTGCCGTAAAGTGTCAAAGAAAGCATATTGCCATGATGCCTATGTTGTGCTTATAACGACATGAGATGGACACTTAAAAAACCTCAAACATTTGATTTGGAAGAGGAGAAATGAGTCAGCAGGCTTGCAAACCTTTTTCCATCTGAAAGCACCTCAAAAACCGAGTTTTTGGAGGGGAGCGCTCCCCCTTACACTATCTCGGAGCACCGACGCTCCCCGTTACACTGTCAGGGAGCGTTATAATTCTCCCCTGCCCCTTTTTAGGGAGCGTTATAGATTTTTCCCTAGTCCATCCATGATCTTAGGGAATATCCTCAACTAAAGGAGGAAAATCCTCACCTTCCCCAAGGATATCTCAAGATTGTTGAGCCTCTCCAAAGCTATATAAACAAGCTTTCTAATGGTGAAAGGGAGATTGGAAATGGAGAATCACACCAAACCTATGATCTCATAAGTGGTGTTGGAACTGATTGGGGAAGAATTAAAGATATGAAATTTATGATCTTGGAGGAAACTCACAGTCAGCCAAAGGAGAAGTGATCAGTGAAGCTGCTGTCAGCCAGGTTGTGGATCTTTCGAGCAAGGGTTAGACGAAGGGGACTTGACGAAGTTTTCGCATTGGCATCTACGATTGTAAGTACTGCTGTCATTATTCTCATTAATATGACACGCTTGGCCTGTTTCTTTCTAGTTTGTGTCTAATGTCACATGAACTTATCATTTATTGATAGATCTATTTTCAAGCTAATATCAATAGAGTAGGAAGCGGTCGTATCTTGTTTTGTCCACAGAACTCAGCGAGGAGCAAAGGATTGGAGCACAACTCGGAGCGTGCAGGGACAAACATCGATAAAAGGTACTTCTCTCATCCTTCCTTGTGATGTGTTAGTTTAGATAGTTTTGAAAGGAAGTCAGTGTCCATGATAAGCATTTTCTATCTAGAGTTAGGGTCAAGCTCTTAGAGGCGATCTACCTTTCCAAAGGGAGATTTTCCTACAACAAATTGTTCCCCCTTTTCACCATCATAGAGCCTACTTATATAGGTTAAGAAAGGCTTAACCTCTTGAGTTATCTTTAGAACAAGTTGAGGAACTTTCTCCTTGGATCAGGGATCTCCTGATGGAACCAAGAATTCGAGTGCAACTACCTTATAAACTCAAAATATCCTCCCCATATTCTCCTCAACGGGCCAACCACTGCCTCAAATTAGATAGTGCTCCCTCAAAAGGGGCATCAGAGCGCTATAATTCTCCCTAGGAGGTTCAAGGGGAGTGCCAGTGCTTTAAGGATGGGCAGTGCTCCCTCAGAGAAGTGGATTGTTGTTATAACGCTCCCTAGTAGCTTGTGGGGGAGCGCCAGCACTCCTAAGGATGTCATAGGGGAGCACTCTCCTTCAAAACCCTGTTTTAAGGGATCCTTTCAGGTGATAAGAGTTCCTTGACTTCATTTAACCATTTCCCCTCCTCCAAATCAAGTGTAGAAGATGTTTTAAGTTCCTCCTTAGTGTCGTTATTATGGCAGTATGCTTGAACAACATTTGCGACACTTGTGAACAACTTGCGACACTTGCGAAATTTGCAAGGAACATGCGACACTCACGACAGTTAAGAGGAACATGTGACACTTATCTAGTTGAGTAATATTGACATGTAACAAAGACAGACTGACCCAAGGAAAAACTACATAAGACTCAGGAGTTAGGAAATCTACAGAGAAGAACTAGATCTTTGATTCAAAGAAAGAAAGACAAATATTTGAGGAGGCAAGAAATGAGTTTAAAGAAGACCAAGTTTCTTCATCAAAGACACGACAAGAAGTAAGAGAATATGGAATGCCTCTAGTATTTGATCAGTCTGCTTTGCCAAAAGAAGGAAAAGAGGTAAGCAAGCTCATGGAATTTTTATATACTTGTATTAAGTTGATTCAGGATAAGAGCATTGTACACGAGCTACAAAATTTAATCAGACAGTATGAGCTAGGAAAGATAGACCACTTAATGAATATGGAATTACACCAAATCTCTAAAAAGAGAAGGACAAATAAGGAATTACACTTGAATGCTCAAATAGGAGAATATGATATAGACTATGTGGTCCTCGACTTAGGGTCAAAGGTCAGTGTCATGAAGAAGAAAACCTGGGCATTGATGGGAAAACCAAAGTTGATCTATTCCCCTATCAGGATTAGGATGGCTAATCAAGAGGTAGTAAGCCCCTTTGGAAGATTGGAACATGTCCCTGTGGACATCAACGAAGTAAGAACGTTTGCAGATTTTGAGGTAATTGAGATAGTTGATGACAGTTGTCCTTACCCTGTGCTATTAGGAATTGATTGGGATTTTAATAATTCCACTGTGGTTGATTTAAATAAAAGGAGAATGAATTTTGAAAGAGATGGACTTAGGTTCATTGCACCTTTGGATCCAGATGAAGTTCAACAATACACAAAACCAATCAGAGAAGAAGACTGTGCATATGAACTGGAAAACATATACAAATTAAAAGCTAGAAAACAGGATTACATTAATCCTATGACCGATGGAATCCTAAGATGGTGCGGTGACAACGCATGCTCATCAGATTCATAAGAACTGGAGAACTGACAGAACAAAATGTATGAATTATATACAAGGAGATGTGCTAGATTAACCAGAGAAGTTCGTTGGATCAACATAACAATAAGTAACTTGACCACCTTTGATGGTATGAATCCTTTAGAAACCTTCTTTTCAGAATTCGAAGCAAGTGTACCAATGCAACACATATTTTTGGGAATGGATGAGGCTTTGAAACCAACACCAGCAAGATGGTGGGGGACACATAAAAACAAAATTACAAAATGGGTACAATGTCGTACCCTGATGACTGTGCGGTTCTCAGCACAAGTAGAAGGCACGAAGGTCGAAGCTGACCAAAGGACCATGTGTGAAGTTGTGAGGAAGCCTGGAGAACCATTCCTCAAGAGTAGTGGGTGAACAAATTCTCTAACACACTAGACACAACCCCTATCAACTGGTACCTTCAAGTGGAGCTATGCCTCATCATTGCAGATTGGGAAGGTATGACTCAGAACTTTTTAACCACCTTCTTATTTGAGATTCAATATCCTTTAGTAGATCAAGCGTTACATATTGTAAGATAGAAATTATTCAAGGAGTCCTCTAGACCCCTTTAGAAAAAGAAGAGGACGAATGGACTGCACCTCTCCTGAAACTACAAAGTTGTTACAACATCAATGTTGATGAAGACGATGATCCTATGAAGGTGAGCATTATCGAAACAAAAGTCCAAAGAGATGTTGAAGGACCAGGATTTGAGATACCATTCATTGGAAAACCAATCAAGATTAAGAAGATCAATATTGGAATAGAGAAAACACCAAAGCTTGCAAATGTTGGAGATTACCGGGATGTTGCTACTATTGACAAAATAATAGAGTTACTACATGAATATCAGGACTTGTTTCTGACCAAGTTTAATGATATGAAGGGCATTAAAGGGCCTATGGGAGACATGAGGATCCATTTGAAACTAGATGCAAGACTAGTCAAACAAAGACCCTACATATTAAACCCTAAGTATAAAGAGAAAGTGAAGATTGAGGTCGACAGAATGCTGGAAGCAGAAATTATAGAACCTGTCGAAGAACCAGAATGGATTAGCCCTATGGTGGTACAAGAAAAGAAGACAAGAGAAATCAAGATCTGTGTAGGTCTCAGGAAGCTGAACGATGACTGTTTGCATAACCCCTTACCTACACCATTCACTGACGAAATGTTAGATAATTTGGGAGGCCAAGAGGTATATTCTTTTACAAATGGATTTTTGGGATACCATCAAATCCGGATTACCAAGGAAGATCGCCATAAGACCATGTTTTCAACAAAATGGGGATCCTACCAGTATATAGTGATGCCATTTAGTTTGAAGAATAACCCAACCATATTTTCCAAGGTGGTGGTCAAAGCATTCAAGGAGTTTCTGCATAAGTTTTTAGAATGGACTGTTTTTAGTTTATTGAAAATTCATATTGAATGTCTAAGGCTAATGGTGGACAAATGCAGGCAGTGTCAAATTGCCTTGAATATGAATAAATGCATCTTCTTTTCACAAATTGGAGTGTTTTTAGGTCATATTGTATGCAAGAAGGGATCGTTGGTAGATCCATCTAAAATTGATATTATAGTTGATTTACTCCCTCCCACTTTAGTCAAACAGTTGCGCACTGTGATGGGACATACTAGATATTATAGGAAGTTCATTAAAGGATATGCCCAGATTACAGCACCTATGGAGAATCTTTTGAAGAAAGACTGCCAGTTTAGTTGGATAGAAGAATGCCAGCAGAGCTTCGACACACTGAAACAGAAAATGGTTACTACACCCATTATGGTTTTCCCAGATTGGAGCAAGGAATTTCACGTGCATGTCAATGCATATTCCATTGCATTGGGAGCTATGTTAGCACAACCTGGCGAAGGAGATATTGACCATCCGTTAGCCTTTGCTAACATGAAACTATCCACTGCTGAGATTAATTACATGACCACAGAGAGAGAAGGATTAGCCATGGTGTATACACTCCAGAAATTTCGCCACTACTTGTTGGGAGGACACTTTAAAATGTTTACTGACCACTCCATGTTGAAATACCTAATCAACAAGCCAATGTTGGGGGGAAGAATATGCAGATGGCTTCTATTATTTCAAGAATATGATTTCAATATTGTAGTTAAGACATGAAGGATGAACAAAGGTCCTGACCACTTTTCAAGGTTGGAACATGGCAAAGAGCCGACTAGTTTGGAGGATACACTATCGCATGTGAATTTACTGGCCATTATAAATATTGATGACCACTTCACAGAGATAGTGCAGTTCCTATGAACAGGAATGGAACCTAGTGAGTATACAATTCCCTAGAAGAAACTGCTTGTAGTACGTGATGCAAACTTTTCACTTATAGTTGGACATCTATACAATATGGGACCTGATGAGATATTGAGAAGGTGTGTTATGGAGGAAGATCGACCATTGATCCTCGCAGAATATCATGAAGGCATCGTAAGAGGGCATTACGCAGGGAAAGCAATGATGCAGAAGGTTCTTAGAGCTGGCCTTTGGTGGCCTACCTTACACAAAGATGCTAAATACTATTACAGAGCCTGCAATGTATGCCAAAGAGATGGGAAACCATCCAGAACATATGATATGCCATTAGCACCACAATGTCCCTACAAGCATTTGAGAAATGGGCCATTCACTTCATGGTACCTATAAACCCACCAAGAAAGCGCACAGGAGCAAGGCACATAATTACTACGACAAAGTGCTTGACTAGATGGGCCGAAGCAAGAGAAGTTAAGGACTGTAGTGAAAATACAGCTGCGCGCTTCATATTTGATGACATCATAACCAGGTTTGGATACTAAAGATCCTTATGAGTGATCAAGGCACACATTTCATAAATAAAACAGTTGAAGCACTGACTGAGGATTTTGCAGTCCACCATCAGAAGAACACACCTTACCATCCACAATCAAATGGAATAGTAGAAAAATTCAATAAGATCTTGGAGACAACGCTAATGAATATTCGCAGTGTGAACATGGATGATTGGGATATAAGAGTACCAGTAGTACTATGGGCCTATAGAACCACTTGCAAGAAGCTAACAATGCAAACCCATTTTAAGTTAGTGTATGGTCTCGAAGTCATTGTCCCAATGGAATATTTGGTACTAAGCCTAAGAATTGCTTCCTTTACAGATATGGATGACACAGACACTATTCGAGAGAGGCTTGCACAGTTGGTTGAACTAGAAGAAGAAATATTTATTACAGGATTCCATCAACAGGTACAGAAGGAAAGAGAGAAGTCCTATCATGACAGTCACATCAAGAAGAAGGCATTTAAACAAGGAAATCTAGTACTGATATATGATAGTAAGTTCATCAAACATCCTAGGAAGTTCATAATGCATTGGCTCGGGCCATATGAGATCACCTATGTTCCAGAAGGAGTATTTTCATAGTTGAAGACTTTGAATAGACAATGGAAGGAAGGATTAGTAAATGGGAGCCGCTTGAAGTTGTACTATGACAACTAGTTTCCTCGTAGCTCTCAGTAAAATCTTAAGGAAAAGTGTCTAGGTACCAGGTGTTGTTGGGTACCAGAAACAGAAAAGACAATCTGCACAATGAAGGAGAGGAGGCATAGAGTAGAAAGCAGAGGCTGCACTACGCAATATGAAGTCGAAGTAAAACAGAAGGATCATATCTAAAGTGCCCGGGACGAGTCACAGGTGAGTGTTGGGGGCCTATTGGCCCTTGGTTATGAAAGTAAGCGAGATCAATGAAGAAAAGACAAAATGTGAACTGTGCAGAAGACACGGTGACTGTTACTGGGTCGAAGTAAGAAAAAGAGAAGAAAAGACAGAGCGAAGTAAAAGGAAGCAAACCGTTGGATGAGGAGATTGAGGATGATAGATTAGCGAGGAAGAAGGTTCATGGACAACTCAACAAGTGGAAAAAGCCATCGTTGGATTCTTTGGAGAATTGCATGATAAGGAAGGAAAGACTGGTTGGAAAATCCCTAAAAACATAGGCCAAGTTGACCTAGGGTTTTAGACACCTAGGGTTTTGGTATCTAGGGTTTTGACACCTAGGTTTCCACCTAAGGATGTCAGTAAGTGATTATAATATATAAATAGAGGTCTAAAGGACTTGGGATGGGTTGGTGTCAAGTTGATTGAGAGTTTATTGTTGCTGTGTGATCGAGTGAGTAACATTGTGTGAGAAAGAAGTGCTTAGTATGAGAGCCTTCTGTATTGTAAGATCTTCAGTTGGGTGCGAAGATCAACCCTGCAGCTGGGTGTGCAGGGAGGGGAGAGATAGAGAGGAGAAGAAAGAAGATCTGCTAGCTAAGAGTGCAGACAAGAACTGTATGCTTCATCTTAATATATTATAAGAACATTTTTGTGGGCGTAGCCCTAGAGAGAGGGTGAACCATGTATACCTTGTATTGTGTGTGATTGATACTATGTTCTTTGTCCTTTGATATATTGTTATTGTATTACTGTGTTAGATCTGATAGATAGTTGTGTGGAGTAGATTTAAACTCGTAAGAGATATATAAATTTTCTATAGTTCTAGTACTAGATCCACTTGATATTCCCCCTGGTTGTAGACATCTCTGTCCTACAACCCCCCCATAACTACTTCGGGTGAGACTGCATCTTCTTTGGAGGTGTTCTTGAAAGGCCAGTAGTTAGGGATTTTTGGTGCGCTCTTGGAGCTGAACCCTGGATCTGCTCCTGTGCCAACAGTCAACGTTGATCAAGAAGGTCAAGAGAGTTGATGACGTCGTGTCAAGAGTAGTAAATCACTAGTTCGATAGCACTATTGGAGCGTACATCACCAATTTTGTTGTTGACAGAGTAGAGTCATATAACCAAGCTGAGAGATATTTCTTCAAGGGACCCAAAGGAATTTTTTACATTTTCTAAAGTTGAGGATCAAAATGCTATTACATGAGAAGAACATCTTGAAGATACAGTAGTTGGTTAGATTGGAAAAGGCTAATGTTCAAGAATTCGGATAGCGACAGTGACACAGAGGCTGGACATACATGTAGTGGGAGAGCATTTAGAGAAGTTCATCTTGTGAACCTGTTTAAGAAGAACTACAGGGATGAGGGTTTCTACAGTGGAGAAGAGGCATATTTGACAGATGAAGAGAATTCAGAACCTACTAGGGCAGAGGAAGGGAAAGCTAAAGAGCCTCATTGGGAAGAGATAGAAACTTCAAGAACTTCGCAGACTGCTGAAGTAAGTACTATTATTCCTGTTGTTGATTCAATAGCATTAAGAAATTAGAGCAATCCAAGCAACTAGAGTGTTCAAATAACTATCACTAGTAGTCCACTACATACTTATTCAAGAACCCTAGGAAAATCTATGGCAGATGAGATGAGGATCCCTATTTTTAGGGGAGATGGGTTTGAAGACCTTGATCAACACTGGTTCTTATGTGAAGTTGCATGGAATATTAAGAATGTCACCGATGAAGCTGTTAAAAGAACTCAGTTTAGTACTACCCTAACGGATCGTGCATTGAGTTGGTACCTGAAGCTTGTCCAAGGACTTGCACAGCCTAAGCTGCCGAATGAAATCAAGAATGCATTGATTGCAGAGCTCAAGAAACTTAAATCGGAGTCACAATGTATTACAGAGTTGGAAGAGATCAAGCATAAGGTAGTTGAACTTTTTTGGGAATTTGATTAGAGGTTCAAGACCTTAACATGCTGGTTGACTTTTCAGATCCCAGATGAACAGAAAAAAGAATGGTTCATTGCTTCCCTCTTACCACACATTAGAGTTCCTCTAATGCAACAGAAGATTTCTTCATAGGCTGAGGCATTGGAGATCCCCATGAAGTTAGAATCAGGCCCTATGGATGAATTGAGATCAGGTATGAATCAAATATTGAGTCAGCTAACTAGTTTGTCTCTGTAGGTCGAAGATATGAATAAAGACAAGGGAAAAGATAAAAGAGAATACATCTGGTGTGTCAGATGAAAATCAGAATGCCACGACATGGAAAACTGTGCCATATTTCATGAATACTTGGCCTCTGGAGCTCTGAGCCCTTTGAAGCAAGTCACCCCACCCTGGTGTGAGGTATGTAGAAATAGACATCGCCCTGGTGAGTGCTATTACATGCAAAAATATGCTCAGATACCCACAAATTTGTATTGCACATTCTGTAGGTCCATGGGGCATGATGATAGGGATTGTAGGGCTTATGACCTCATGCATGAAAGTTCAAGAGACATATACAAAATTCAAGGCGAAGTACAACAAGAAGGAAACACTACGTAGTATAACTTGTTGGACAACTGAGAGGGGGGGGTGAATCAGTTGTCATTGAGCCTAAACAATTATGCTTCCTTTTAAAAGTATTTGTAGAAACACTGAATGATGATCACAATAATTCAGAGAAATAAACACAGGCACATTCAACATCAGTCACATATATTAGAAACACAGAGACAGATATTTTCCGAGGAAACCCATGTAGGGTAAAAACCTATTTTCTTTTATATGATAAGTAATGGTTACATTCTTTACACTATCATACATATGAGCATCAACTCATAATGAGGCTACAACCTGAGCTTTTCAATATGAAACATGCTGAGAGCACCAACTCTTTGTTTTCTCTAGCTCCAACTAGAAGGAAGCACCAACTCCCTGGTTTCTCTAGCACCAACTAGAAGGAAGCACCAATTCCCTGTGTTCAAGCACCCACTTGAACCTCTGAGGACAACAGTCCTCCCTAGCATCTCCCAACCACCCTGAAATATAAATCTTTGTTTTTGAAACTTATTACAGTGATATAATGATCAATAGTGGCTTACCTAACTTATCACTGTTCTGCTGCATCTTGTTTCTCTTTCTGCCACACTGCCTTTCTGCACATATCACTTACACTGTCTGGTCTTCGACATTTTATTCTCTGTGTGCCATCTCCATTCTATGCATAGTTTCTCTTCTATGCTATTCAGCTGCTACACCCTAATCCTTCTTCACGCCTGAATCACCTTTACAAGCAACAATCACAACAACCTCCAACAGCAACAACAACAACAACACCTTCTCTTCTCTGTACTCTGTATTTATATCTTCTGTGCACTTTGTGCATGCAATGTTCTCCATTCCTCTACATGCTCCAACTGCGCCAATATTATCCACCTCTCAAGTGCCCTGCATGATCTTCATCGTAACTCTTCAGCTTCTCTGGCCGTTTTCCCAAGTGTCTTCTAGTCCTCTGGCTGAAACCATCAGTGGTTTCTGGTAGTCTTACTGTTGCATGTAACAGTAGCCCTACAATCAATACTTGATCCAATGATTCAAATGCAATCGAGAAATTATATATCGCGATTTCGACACTCTTGGCGTTCATAGTTTTAGTCACTTACAAATCCCGATCCCCGAAACTCCGATGTGGAGCTTATGTGGACTGACTTCTTCTCTTCCCATGACCAAGGGCTATGACCACAGCCTTATGTCTCTCCATATTGTGATTCACAAAACTCCAACACGGAGTTGAACCAACGGTCCAGATATGAACTTGTTTCAACGGTCATGATTGGATTGTGATATCTGACATTGCGAAATCGAGATTCTTGTTGTATTGAGTTCTTTCCATTTTGAATTCGCGATCCCTGAAACTACGGTATGGAGTTACATCTACAGTTCTGATCATTTATGGATCTGACGGTCCAGATTCACTCGCGATTTTGCATATCCTAAAATCAGGATTCTCGTAGCATATCATGAATTCGTGACCCTCGAAACACCGATACGGGCTGTGATCAATGGTCCTGATCAACACTTGTTCCTATGGCTCAAATCATTTCGTGATTTCGCATATCGCGAAATCGGCATTCTTGATGCAGTGAGTTCTTGGCCTCTCGAATTCACGATCCATGAAACTCGGATACTCTGCTGACGTCACACGTGGTTTGACACGTCTTAAATACTGCCACGTGTCACTTTGATTCGTGACTTACATGTGCCTGAAGTGTTGAATCTACCTGACACCTGTCATTCCCTGGTTGTGCCACGTGTCCCTAGCTAACGTGGTCTACTATCGTGAGTTGGATCGACGGTCTAGATCACATGTTGATCTGACGGTTCAGGCTCAGTCGAGATTTCTTTCATTGTGATTTTGGGGTTTCTATTGTAATTGTTCATGGGACTCATGAAACTCCGATTCCCGATTCTCCGATGAAGCCTCCTATCGAGCTTCTCCCGATGGCGCCCAATCGCTGCCACGCGTCCTTCCAAATGGACAGTCCTGATTATGTCAGGATATCAAGACTTTCAATGTCCCGGTTCTCATGACCTTGAGAACTCCGATCTCCTGATGGCTTATCTCCCTCGCAGCTTCTGTAGATCTGATGGCTGTCGGCCTTTTAGGAAATTTGAATGGGATCCAACGGTCACTGGATCTCTGTCTTCCTTCTCCTCTGCAAACTCTTGTATCTTGAGCTTTGTTGCATGCGTTTTCCTCAATGTTGTTCCTCCTCAGCTTTCACATCCTTCTTATCCTGCCATCTCCACTATTGTACTTGCCATCAATGACAAGCATATGCTACTTGTTAAACTTTTGCCAACAATCTCCCCCTTTGGCATTGATGGCAACTACAGCACCTGAATTCTTTTCTCCCCCTTTGACATCAATGTCAAAGAAGATACATGCTCCCCCTAACAGGATGGACTCTTTTAGGTGTGAAAGGAAATGACACCCAACTTCTGTCTGAGATATTCAAACAGTGTCTTGGCTAGGGGCTTAGTAAAGATGTTTGCAATTTGTTCTGAAGTGGGAATGTAATGGACCTAAACAATCTGATTGGTGACCTGCTCTCTCAGAAAATGATATTTTATGGGAATATGTTTTGTCTTGGAGTGTAGGACAGGATTTTTAGACACACTGATGGCACTTGTGTTATCACAATGAATTGGTATCGGTGCAGTATATTTTACCTCTAAGTCTGCAAGTGTCTGAATCATCCATAAGACCTGTGTGCAACAAGTAGCAGCAGCAATGTACTCTGCCTCTGTGGTTGATAAAGAAATGGAACCTTGCTTTTTACTAAGCCAGGCTACTAAGGAGTTACCCAAGAAGAATGCTCCTCCACTGGTGCTTTTTCTTTCATCAACACAGTTTGCCCAATCTGCATCTGAATAAGCAGTCAACTAAAGACTTTGATTTCTGGGATACCACAGACCATAAGTCATTGTTTCTTTTAAGTAACTGAATATTCTTTTGACAGCTTGCAAATGACTCTATTTAGGTGCAGCCTGATATCTTCCTACCATTCCTACAGCATGCATTATGTCTGGGTGATATGTTGTAATGTATAGCAGGCTTCCTATCATTGATCGATATGAACTTTGATCAACATCAGGTGAATCATCATCCTTGCTTAATTTACATCCAGTTACCATAGGTGTACCCACAGAGTTAGAATCTTCCATTTGAAATCTTTTCAGCATTTCTCTTAAATATTTTCCTTGAGAAATGAAGATCCCATCGGACCTCTAAGTAATTTGCAGACCAAGGAAAAATGACAGTTCTCCTATCATAGACATTTCAAATTTAGACTCCATGGTAGAAGAAAACCATTGTACCAATGAGTCCTTATTACATCCAAAGATGATGTCATCTACATAGACCAGTACGATGAGCAACTCATTATCCTCTGTCTTAATATACAGATTGTTATTAGCTGTTCCTCTCTTGAACCCTTTGTCTTTGAGATACGTATCCAGTCTGTGATACCAGGCTCGAGGGGATTGTTTTAAACCATATAAAGCTTTCTTCAACTTGCATACTAAGTCAGGGTTATCAAACAAATTGAAACCCTCTGGTTGTTCCATATAGACTTCTTCACTCAAATCTCCATTGAGAAAGGTTGACTTGACATCCATTTGATAGACTTTAAACCTTTTATGACAAGCATAGGCAAGAAACATTCTTATAGCTTCTAATCTTGCTACGGGCGCAAATGTTTCATCAAAATCCAGTCCTTCTATCTGAGCATATCCTTTACATACTAACCTCGCTTTGTTCCTGACAACTTGTCCTTGCTCATTCATCTCATTCTTAAAGATCCATTTGGAGCCAATGATGTTTTTTCCTTCGGGTCTTTGAACCATATCCCATGTATTGTTTTTCTCAATATGATCAAGTTCTTCATTCATTGCTTTAACCCAGTGATCATCTATGTTGGCTTCATTAAAATTCTTGGGTTCCAGCATGGATATGAGAGCTATATGAGATTGTTCTGTGGTTTTGATTAGCTTTCTCCTGGTTTGTACCCCTTTTTCTTTTTCTCCAATTATTTGACTTGCAGGATGATTCTTTTGAATGATTCTGGAGGAGGAATTTGTAGTTGACTTATGATATGAGTCTGTCTGAGTGTCTGAGTCTTCATATGATTCAGAGTCTTCATTTTCTGATTCTTGGACCTATTCATCTTCATCTTTAGTTGTGTCTTCTGTAGAAGACTCACTATCGTACACTTATCTTGCTGGGATTCCTTCATCAATTTTTACATCAATACAGTCAACCATTTTATGCAGCCTCTTATTATAGCATCTGTATCCTTTACTGTTTGTAGCATATCCTAAGAAGATACCTTTATCAGCCCTATCATCATATTTTCCGAGGTTCTCATCATTATTTTTTATGTAGCATTTACTCCCAAAGACTCTGAAGTGTTGAATTGAAGCAGGTCATCCAAACCATAGTTCATAAGGGGTCTTGTCACTTCGTGGTATGAGGTGGGATTTGGTAAGCACATGGACTATTGTGTGTATTGTTACTACCCAGTAAGTTTGACCAATGTTCTTCTCATTCATCATTGACCTGGCCATTTCCTGCTCTGTTTTGTTTTGCCTTTCAACTACTCCATTTTGTTGTGGAGTTCTTGGTATTGTGTATTCTCTCTTGATCCCATGCTCATCACAGAATTCCCTGAAGTCTCTTGACATAAAATCTCCTCCCTGGTCTAATCTTACTGCCTTTAACCTCTTCCCTGTTTGTGTCTCAGTTAACGCCTTAAATATCTTAAACTTCTCAAATGATTCAGCTTTTTCTTTGAGAAAGGCTACCCAAGTAAGTCTGGAGTAATCATCGATAATCAGCATGAAGTAGTTTTCTTTCCCTGTGCCTTCCTGTCTTGATGGTCCACATAAATCCATATGAACTAGTTGGAGTGGTTTCTCTGTTGAAGTAAATCTCTTGGACTTAAACTGTGTCCTGTTTTGCTTCCCTACTTGACAGGGTTTACACACTGAATCTTGGGGCTTTGATATTTTCGGAATATCTTTTACTGCCTCGAGGTTTTTGAGTTTTATTAAGTGATCAAAGTTTAGATGTCCAAGTCTTCTATGCCATAACCAACTTTCATCATGTTTGCTTAGATGACATTCTTCTCTATTTTCTTTCAGCACATATGCATTATTTTCTGTCCTTATGCCTTTGGCCACTACTTGTCCCGAGTTTACAGACTTTATCTTACAATCCTTGGACGTGAACAACACCTCGCATCCTCTGTCACACATTGGACTTACACTGAGCAGATTATGTTTCAGCCCATCCACAAGTAGAACATCTTGGGCTTTTCCTTTTCCATTACTTAAGCTCACCATCACTTTTCTTTTTATTTTCCCTAGAGCATCATTTCCAAAGGTTACATTTCCTGATTTACTTTCACTTAGTGATAGAAACTTGCCTTTGTCTCCCATCATGTGTTTGGAGCAACCACTGTCTATATACCAAGGTTTTTTTTTTCTTTGAGCAGATAATACTAATCCACACTTGTTACTTGCCTTCTTCTTCCAAAACTTGACATTTTCAATAGGAGATTTCGAATCTGGTTCATAGTTCCTTAACCGACAATCAATAGATTTATGTCCAAAGTTGTGACAAGTGTAGCATTCAACCTCGTTATTCAATAAGTCAAACTTATTGTTGCAGTGTTGCCTATTTATTGAATATTGATTTTTCCTTGCCCTCCTTAGTTGTATGTGTCCAGACTTAATTTGGCAATTTGCAATCTGTGAAGAATTATTACCTGACTGTATCATTCTTTGTTGTGGGAAGTATTTATTCCTTTGAAATCTTAATTGCTCATTTCTAGGTCTTAAGGAACAATTTATAGCTTTGTGACCGAAGTTAGAACAATAGAAACGATAGCCATAGAAAAATTCTTTGTACCTGAAAAATGGTTGTCTTCTTTGAGAAAATCGATTTCTCTCTTGTTGATGACATCTTTCAGCAGAGGCAGCATTGTTTCTTTGTTCTTCAGATTCAATCCTAGCACCTTTTCCTTTACTTGTCTTGGGTGGCTGATTGTTTTCCTTTTTTTCTGCAAGTTTGTTATCGTCATTGGTTGTGATTTTTACAAACTTGATAGGTTCTTCAATTCCTGGCTTCCCACTGCTTGATCCCTCTTCATACCCCAAACCAGTTTTCAGTTTGGGATTCCTTTGCTGATTTAGAATGGTGGTTAATCCTTCTTAGGATTTGATACTTGATAGATTCTGATTATACAAGGCTTGAAATTTCTCCATTTATTTCCTTTTTTTCACTACTTCTTGTTCTAATGATTCACATCTTGCCTTCTTTTCTGATAGTTTTTGTTTCAGAATCTCTTCGATTTTCTTTGCCTCTTCCAATTCTACTTTTAGTAGGACAAGGTTGATACTGAGAGGGGGGTGAATCAGTATCAAGCACAATTTAAAAACCTTTTTCAACTTATACTTAAACCTTTCAATTATATCCAATGAGCAATGAACAATAATATAAGAGTTACACCAATACACCACGATACACCATGCACAATATATGAGAAATAATCAATAGTTTTTGTTCAAGGGAAGTAATGACTTCCAAAGGTAGCTAAAGCTTCCAAATGTAAAGGGAGGGATAAAAATCCAAAAGGAAGATACAATCCTCCAATATCAAGACAGATTTGAACTCTCTATCCTTGCCCCTTCCTTCCACCCAAGAATATATGAGAGATAATAAAACTGTATTCAATTCTGGTCTATTCAGAAGACCCAACTTGTACAACATGCCCCACGCTCAATATTTAACATCGGATTCTGAAACTCACACACAAGAAGACACAGTCCGTACTCTTTCCAATGGAAGTGGTCCCACTGAATTTGGAGTCTGTATAAAAACGTTATGACTGTTTTACCCAGAACACCTGTTTATTGACTAGTTTCAGGACTGGTCACAAACCCTATATTCCACAGAGTGTATCTCCATAATTATAGCGAATCAAGAGCTGAAAATTTTACCAGAGGTAAATTGATATGTCTTCTCAATACCATAGCGATGGAACCATCTGAATCGTTCTAGAAAAAAATTTATAGCAAAAATGGTAAGATGACCTGAAAATAACATACCTTAGAACACATCACCAAATGACTTCATCCTCCCTTGAAATCCGGCCTTATTTTTCTTCTTATTCCCTCTGAAATTCGACTTATATCAAATGAATGTATAATGATGTTTATTTATACCATTTATTTCACTTCCTTTTAACATTAGGGCCGACCTGACACTCTCTTATTTTGTAATTCTTTTCTTTAATTATTTTAAGGGCTTACATGTACAATTCACTTTGTCATCTTCAAAAATTCATTTCTCCTCAACCATGAGGATCCATGTGAAGTGCCACATACCACCGGAAACAACATGATGTATACTATCCATCCATGGGTATTGTATCTGCATGTGCATTTTCCTTCATGTCCAAATAACTTCATCAATCTTGTGGTCCAAAACCCATGACCAAGGTTGACATCAATGACAACAACCAATCTTCCAACAATCTCCCCCTTTGTCATTGATGGCAACACTCATGCTCCCCCTATCATCAGGATCCCAATTTCTCTCCCCCTTTGACATCAATGACAAAGGGTATGGCTTCTCCCCCTGACTTTAATGGAAAAGGTAACCTTCTTCTTTGGGGCTGCTCCCCCTAAACATGTGGCATTCAATAATACTTCATCCTTATTTTTGGTCTTTGGGACGTTTTATTCCTTAGAATCCTTTTGTGTGGCTTTTGTCTTCTCTCTCTTCTTCATGTCTAGGCGGTATATGTTGTTCGGTCTTCTTGTTGCAGTTGCAACCAATCTTCCTGAGTTATTTTCTCTGATTTTACATTTTCGGGAATCAAACGTAAGAGTGTATCCTTGATCACACATTTTGCTGACACTGAGGAGCTTATGCTGCAGATCTTCAACCAATAGGACTTTTCCTGCTTTTACATTTTCACTTCCAAGCTTTACAATTCCTTTTCCAAGTATTTTGGTAGACGAGTCATCTCCAAATGCAACATTTCCACCCTTTTTCTTCAAGCTGACAAATTTGCTTTGATCTCCGGTCATATGAGATGAGCACCCACTGTCTATTAACCATTCATCTTCTTCTTTGCATTCTTTAGCGACTAATGCTATTCGAAAATTTTCATTGTGTGGAATTTCTTTCCTTTTCCATGTTGTAGTTGGTATGCAAACATTTGACATATGATTATCTTCCTTCATCTCTCTGCAATCTCGTGCTTTGTGACCAAGATTATTGCACTTGTAACATACAATATTTTGATGCATTAATGGGTCAAATGGATTATAATTTCTATTGAAAGGTCTACGAACATTTTCATATCTACTATTTTCACCATTCATGTAGCTTGCATAGTTTTTCCTTTCATTGATTCTACAATTGATTGCCTTGTGTCCAAAATTTCCACAAGTATAACAATGTCCAAGAAAGAAATTTTG
>ML780633.1:1789289-1809186 GCA_009831015.1 Picea engelmannii
TCAAGATAGCATTCATAGCCTTAGCGTTGAAGCTAAATTCTAGTTTGTCATCCTTATTAGCTAGCACAATTGGCTTTACATAACCAGTCTCTACCACATCCCAGACATCTGCATCTAAATCCATTATGTAGGTTCTCATTCTAGCTTTCCAGAAGGTAAAGTTTGTTCCATTGAACAGAGGGGCCTTATTGGTTGAATTTCCTTCATGGCTTGACATGTTTAAGCTCTAGGATCTACCCTTAGATAAAAGGGGTCGGCTCTGATACCAATTGTTGGAAAACTAAGAGGGGGGGGGGGGGTGAATCAGTTTTCACTGAGCTTAAACAATTATGCTTCCTTTTAAAAGTCTTTGCAGAAAAACTGAATGATGATCACAACAATTCAGAGAAATAAACACAGGCACATTCAAAATCAGTCACATATATGAGAAACACAGAGACATATATTTTCCGAGGAAACCCATGCAGGGTAAAAACCTCTTTTCTTTTATATTATAAGTAATGGTTACATTATTTATAGTATCATACATATGAGCATCAACTCATAATGAGGCTACAACCTTAGCTTTGCAAGCTGCAACTTGCTGAGAGCACCAACTCTCTGTTTTCTCTAGCACCAACTCCCTGGTTTCTCTAGCACCAACTAGAAGGAAGCACCAACTCCCTGTGTTAAAGCACCCACTTGAACCTCTGAGGAAAACAGTCCTCCCTAGCACCTCCCAACCACCCTGAAATATAAATCTTTGTTTTTGAAACTTATTACAGTGATATAATGATCAACAGTGGCTCACACGACTTATCACTGTTATGCTGCATCTTGTTGCTCTTTCTGCCACACTGCCTTTCTACACATATCACTTGCACTGTCTGGTCTTCGGCGTTTTATGCTCTATGTGCCATCTCCATTCTCTGCACAATTTCCTTTTGTGCTATTCAGGTGCTGCACCCTAATCCTTCTTCACACCTGAATCACCTTTACAAGCAACAATCACAACAACCTCTAACAACAACAGCAACAACAACACCTTCTCTTCTCTGTACTCTATATTTATATCTTCTGTGCACTTTGTGCATGCAATGTTCTCCATTCCTCTGCATGCTCCAACCGCGCCAATCTTCTCCACCTCTCGAGTGCTCTACGTGATCTTCATCATAACTCTTCAGCTTCTCTGGTCGTTTTCCCAAGTGTCTTCTAATCCTCTGGATGAAACCATCAGTGGTTTCTGGTAGTTTTACTGTTGCATGCAATAGTAGCCCTGCGATCAATACTTGATCCAACGGTTTAGATCCAATCGAGATTTTATATATCGCGATTTCGACACTCTTGGCGTTCATAGTTTTAGTCACTTACAAATCCCGATCCCCGAAACTCCGATGTGGAGCTTATCTAGACTGACTCCTTCTCTTCTCGTGACCAAGGGCTATGACCATAGCCTTATGTCTCTCCATATTGTGATTCATGAAACTCCGACACGGAGTTGAACCAACGGTCCAGATATGAAATTGTTTCAACGGTCACGATTGGATCGTGATATCACACATCGCGAAATCGGGATTCTTGTTGTATTGAGTTCTTTCCATTTTGAATTCATGATCCCCGAAACTCTGATATGGAGTTACATCTACGGTCTTGATCATTTTTGGATCTGACGATCCAGATTCACTCGCGATTTTGCATATCGTGAAATCGGGACTCTCGTTGCATTGTGTTCTTTGTCTCATGAATTCGTGATCCCAGAAACTCTGATACGGGCTGTGATCAACGGTCCTGATCAACACTTGATCCTACGGCTCAGATCATTTCATGATTTCGCATATCGCGAAATCGACATTCTTGATGCAGTGAGTTCTTGGCCTCTCGAATTCGCGATCCACGAAACTCCGATACTCTGCTGACGTCACACGTGGTTTGACACGTGTTAAATACTGCCACGTGTCACTCAAATTCGTGACTTACATGTGCCTGAAGTGTTGAATCTGCCTAACACCTGTCATTCCCTGGTTGTGCCACGTGTCCCTAGCTGACGTGGTCTGCTGTCGTGAGTTGGATCGACGGTCTAGATCACATGTTGATTTGACGGTTCAGGTTTAGTCGGGATTTCTTTCATCACGATTTCAGGGTTTCTATTGTAATTGTTCATGGGACTCGTGAAACTCCGATTCCCGATTCTCCGATGGAGATTACGGAGCATTGGTAACATCAGGAGGGAGGACATAACATATGTCTTGGTGAATTTCTTCCAAAGGAAGAAGAAAAGAAGATCGATGATGGTTATCATCCCAAGGAAGATCATCAATGGTAAGCATTTCCATAATAGATTGATCAGAAGGAAAAATTTGGGAAATGTAATCGATGGCGGACGACAGGGAATCCAACCATGAGGGCACCGAGTAGGCATCAGGTGCCAGCAAATGTGAATTGTTTGAAGAGGGAGAGGTAGATTGAATATCTACGTATGCATCCTCGGCTGGGCTAAGTGGCATAGTGTCACCGAGCACATCGAATTCCAGAGGACTAGGTACGATCCAAGGGTCAGATGATTCCAAGGATTGATAAGGCATAGTCGAGATCATATTGACGACGACAATATGATGCACGGTAGGTGGAAGTGGTGTAGGGAAAGTACCCATAAGGCTAGAATATTTCAATAAGACAACACCAATGCTTTCATACGTAACTGGTTGGTCTCCCAAAAAGGGAATGTTGTTGGTGGCAGGGATGCGAGTGTCGGGTGTACAGAAATCAAGATGATCGACGGTGACAATTTTGCCTTGATGGGGGAATTGTACGCATCAAAACACTGATGAGGCGATGACAGTCATAGCATATAACCAACTTCTTCTGAGTAGTAGGTTGTAATCGAGGGGGGCATCGACCACCTCGACATCAACAGTAATAGTTTTTCCGCCCAACTGAACAACTAGGGATTGTAACAGTCCGTGTGGATGAAAAAATCACCCGTCGAAAGAGAGTAACATCGTGGGGGATTTGTTAAGGGCAGGTGATTTTAAGCCTTTCCAACAAGATAAGGACATGACACAAGTGGAGGCTCCCTCATCTAAGATAGTTTAGTGGATTTGTTGATTGTGAACAACAACATCGATTTGAAAAGATAACTGGTGGGAGACTCGTGGTTGATGATCATCCAGATTAAACGTGAGGTTATTCAATGACTCGGGATTGAAAGCACTGATAGCAGCTAAGAGCGTTCTACGTTCGCTGGGACAGTGTTGTAGAACTTCCAAGGCGGACATAACACACGATGCTTGGGCCAAATCTTCTACAATGTTGTAGTTTTGGGCAGCCCGTGAATTAGGATTGAAGGTAGATTTCCGGATGGTGCTCTTAGGAGGGTGTAAGATGGAGTCAAATGAAGGTTTCTCAATCTGAAGTGGCATGAGTGGAGGGCTAGCAGATGGAGGACTAACAGAAGATGGTAATGGGTCCGGTATGGGACCATTAGTAGTCTTTGGGTTATCAGGTTTAACTGGCATGTCATATGTTGCAGAGCGAGTGGTTAGATTAACCTCGTTAAGCATGTAAATGTGGGCACTTGTTGAGGCTTCATCATGGGGTTGGTTGGAACTGCCCCCTAGAGTGGGGGTTTGAGCAACCAAAGATTGTTGATGTGGGAAAGGCTAAGCAAGCACAGCGGGTTGTGAATTTCCCTTAAATAGCTTGGCCACTTCGTCGCGATGTGGACAGTCTCGGGTGTAGTGATCGTCACCACAAATGAGACATGGGAATTTTGGTTTCCGTTGTGGTTGTTTTCTGGCAGCAGGGGTTTGCGATTTATTTTTTGGTTGTTCGTTGTTATTGTTTTTCTTTGGTTTATTTCTCGCTTTCTTGTTGCCCCCAAGTTTTTGTGAAGGGGTCAATTGAACCGCATTCACCTCAGAGGCCTAAGTTTTAGGGGGGGTAGAAGAGGGTGTGTTCAGGTTGGGAGCAGCCATCGAAGAGGGCCACTAAATCGTTCCAGTCAACTAAGAAGTAGATTGGGTTTTGACAGAGCCAATAACTCCATCTGCATGGGAAGCAGACGATGGTTTGGGTGGATCGTTAGTGGCACGGGTAGCATTCGGTATCAACTCGTACAGAGTACCAGACTGTGAATAGACTAAGTCTAAGTACTGGGCTCGGGCAATACCTTCTTCCTCGGTGACCACGCCACCCATGGAAACATCACGAGCAATTTGGGGTAACAATGATTTAGTGAACCATTCCGCTAACAATTGGTCAGGAATGGCCTCTTTCATTAGCCTTCGTCGTCATCTCCATTCATGAATATGATCGGAGATATTTACGGAAGTTGTCTGACGAAGAGAGGTTAATAGTTCAATACTCGTCTCGTATCGAATGGGTAGTTGGAAGTGTGTGAGGAAGGACATGGCGAGGGAGTTGAAATCGTGAAAAGATGTGCTTGGTAGTTCAATATACCATTTCGCCGCGGAACTCGTAAGCATCCATTGGAAAATACGCAAATGTATAGAGTCGTCCATGAGGGAGTTGGATGAACACCACAAATGGAAATTCATCACATGGTTGTTTAGGTCTTCTCTGGACTTTCCGTCGAATTTTGGGATATCAGAAGGAAGTTTAGCTGGAATAGCTGGCCAAACCGGAGAATGATAAATAGGATCATTCGTTAACCGAGACAATTCTGGAAGGTCCAGGGTGGCTAGAAAAGGTAGTTGTCAGTTAACCTGTGGGTAATGCTGGTGCGGCATGGGGACACCAGTGGGGCCAATCACTGGGTTATGTGGATAATTGTAACTAGTGGACCCTCTTGTATGAGGTTGGTGTTGACCAGGGTACATAGGATTTGAGGTGTTTTGAGAAGCATGTGTGAGAAGAGGATAACTGAATGGGTTTTGAGGGTTATAGGCTGGGTTTGGCATTTGTCCATAAGGAGTTTGTTGCGGAGTCTGAGAATTGTATCCTGCCGAGAACTGTGAGTTTCCTGGAAAAGGGACGTTCCATGGATTGGGTGTGGCAGACACATTTTGTCCATATGGTTGATGGTAGACTCTGGATTGAGGCTGCCCCCCAAATGGAATTTGTCCTCCGGTGGGAGGATGCCCCCCAACTTGAGGGAGAGTTCCTAGAATTTGAGAACCAAACGTAAATGACTGACTGGTGCCGCTGAGAGGATTAGGACCACCAAGACCGGTCCCTCTGAGTTGTTGGATAGGAATGGAACCTCCCGGCATAACTTGGGTAGTAGTGGCTTGGGTAGAATTCAGTGCTTTGTACTCAAAAGGGATTGATGATGTAGGTCTTGGTGTTATAGGTGTGCCAATCGCATCTTGATTGACCACCGCATTACCAGCGGGAATAGTCGAAATGTGAGGGACTATTGTAGAATGGGTCATCTAGAGGGGAAGAGTAGACCTTAGGCCAATGGACGATGTGCTCAGACCAATGGGTGGTGTGGCCGTAAAAATGGTGGTACCGGTAAAATGGTTTAGGGGTACGGTGTAGGAAATAGGTGCGTCAACACCCATCCACATTCCATAAAGATCCTGCACCATGCGCGGTGGAGTCCGAACAATGTCTGCGGTCCAAAAAGGGTCATCGGCTAAAGGGTTTTGATGATACCCAGTCGGGATGTCAGAAGGATTGATGACGACAAATTCACCAGTGGAATTTAGTTGGAGGACACATCATTCATATCCCTCTAGAATGCGGAAAGCTTCCGGAGACTCTGAAACAATTCAAAAATTCTCTAAAGGAGTGGGAACTTCTTCCTGGGGAGTTGTAGTGTCTTGAACCTCACTCTGTTGAGGAGATTCCTCCGTAGAATGAGGGGGTAAAGGGGTGTTTCCTTCCATATTTTCTGGAGGAAGTCCCTGCAGCCTCCACGAATGGCGTGGAGGGTCGATGTTGGTGAAAAAGTGTTGGTGAAAGAGATCTATGGCCAACTACTGAAAGGAAATAGCATACGCTAATAGAATCTAAGAATCATAACCAAGCAAATAGGGCCTTCTCTCGATGACCGTACCAGTTGGTGATTAAATGCAACGTCGTGTGATCAAGTTGAGAAGAGGCGGGGATAGGGTGGAACAGTTACAATGGCGACCTACTTAACGGACTTACGCCTTGGTGCAAGCTTCCATGTAGTAATTATGGATTTACCCTCCAAGGAGCCCAAGTGAGTTTGACCAATGTCTGCTCTAGGTACAGTGAGACTTCCCTTCACTGTCACCTTGTGTAAGACCCTAAAGATTATGGCCACTAAGGTTACTAATTTGCAGTCATCCTCTGGGAAGTAACAGTCGACAGTCTGATCCGAACGTACGGGCAGGGTATCGAGCCCTGAAATCAACCAAAAGGCTTCCACACAGTAATTATGGATTTACTTTTAAGAGATCCCCATAATATGATCTGACCACCACAATTAGTCAAACCAGGAAGGGATAATCTCCGTAACTCACCCAAATGTGACCTCGTGTGTAACCCATGTGTGAGAGGGGGATCCCAAGCAGACCTATACGATAATTGGATTTGCCTCTCCCTAACTCAGGATGCTAATGTTTATTTTGGAAACTTTGGAGAGTTATGCTCACAGCCTAATCCAAAGTACTAAGCCTAGTCTACTGTTGGTGGAGGATCCTAGAAAAGAAAAATTTCTAGATAATTTTTAGTTAGCGTTCTTTTTATAGCTGTTCTTTACTCAGAAGCGGTGCATGTAACTGAAACGGATGGAATTCTGACTCAGTCCCAAAAAATGCAT
Source organism: Picea engelmannii (assembly GCA_009831015.1). Classification (NCBI taxonomy): domain Eukaryota; kingdom Viridiplantae; phylum Streptophyta; class Pinopsida; order Pinales; family Pinaceae; genus Picea; species Picea engelmannii. Next base: position 1,796,023 of record ML780633.1, read on the forward strand.
CAATGATGATAAGTAGTCATTTCTTTTCGATGAACATCTATCTAAGGGAGAGACAGAGAGTTCTTTTCACCAACAAGCACTAATAAGGAATGTCCTCAAACAAATTTTCTTCAATCAAATCCTGATGTGATGCTAAAAATTTTGAGATACCTTCTAATATGCACAATCAATCATGAAGATGTTTCTTTATTGTTTGCATATGAATAATGATTAATTCAAAACAATGCTCGTCTTGCTAATTATCTTCTTGGACGAATGAAAATCAAACAAACACAAGCAAGAATCATACAAACAATACACCCTCTCATTACGATCGAAACAAGAAGTGAAAGAAAAGAAACAATCAAGGAAAAATCAAAAACTTCACACCAAAATAAATGTCGAAGAACAATGAACTTAACTAAAATCAAATGAAAAGATTCGTAGGCCTCTGATGACCTTCGCCAACATTTTTCACTCAGTCAAAAAAGAGAGAAAGACAATGCATGGGTTTCAAACTCTAGATGACAGGAAAACTCAACAAAAATAGTGAAGAAGGCTACAAAATCCAAACAGCAAGATGTTTGTTCTTAAAAAAAAAAAATAGATGTCAAAGCTGGAAAGGAAGAAGGATTGACTCACAAGGTGACCCAACAAGAGAAACATAGAGGTAAAACCCTGAAAAAACAATTCTGGATGGTTTGTATGCCAAAGGAGGGCTGGCACTCTGTTGTCAAGGACAAGGAGCATTATAACGCTCTGTGTAAGGCACTTAGGGAGCATTGGTGCTCTGTTAACACAGGGACAGGGGCGTCAGGTTCAAAAAGCTCCTAAAAGTGTCAAAAATCCAAAAAGTTCAGTTCCGTTTTGACAATTAGGCTGAGTGTGATGGGGTAGGGAGTCAATCAGTTCATGAAACCAATCAAAAGAGGAGTGAACCAGGTATGAACCAATCAAGGGGTAAAACAAGGTCTATGAGGAGAGATCAAAACAAGAAGTTTTGATTTGAGGACTCCCCAGTGGAGTCGCCAGTTTCTGTTGTAGGAAAATCTCTCTGCGGATAGGTAGATCGCCTCAAAGAGCTAGACCCTAACTCTAAGACAGAAAGTGCTTAACATGGGCACTGACTTCCTTTCAAATCTATACAAACTAATACATGAGAAGGAAGGAGAATGGCAGTACCTCTTTATCGACGTTTGTCCCTGCACGCTCCAAATCGAGCTCCAAACTCTCGCTCCTTGCTGAGTCCTGTAGACAAACCAAGCACGACCACTTCCTACTCTATTGATATTAGCTTGAAAACAGATCTATCTATCAATGATAAGTTCATGTAAGATCAGACACAAACTAGAAAGAAACAGGCCAAGCGTGTCATATTAATGAGAATAATGACAACAGTACTTACAATCGTAGATGCGAATGCGACAGCTTCGTCAAGTCCCCTTCATCTAACCCTTGCTCGAAATATCCACAACCTGGATGATAGCAACTTCACTGATCACTCTCCTCTGATTGACTGTGTGTTTCCTATGAGATCATAGGTTTCATGCTAGCAATTCTTCCCCTTTTTCACCATCATAGAGCCTGCTTATATAGGTTAAGAAAGGCTTAACCTCTTGAGTTATCTTTAGAACAAGTTGAGGAACTTTCTCCTTGGATCAGGGATCTCCTGATGGAACCAGGAATTTGAGTGCAACAACCTTCTAAACTCGAAATATCCTCCCCATATTCTCCTCAACGGGCCAACCACTGCCTCAAATTAGATAGTGCTCCCTCAAAAGGGGCATCCGAGCGCTATAATTCTCCCTAGGAGGCTCAAGGGGAGTGCCAACGCTTTAAGGATGGGCAGCGCTCCCTCAGAGAAGTGGATTGTTGTTATAACGCTCCCTAGTATCTTGTGGGGGAGCACCAACGCTCCTAAGGATGTCATAGGGGAGCACTCTCCTTCAAAACCCTGTTTTAAGGGATCCTTTCAGCTGAAAAGAGTTCCTTGACTTCAGTTAACCATTTCCCCTCCTCCAAATCAAGTGTATAAGATGTTTTAAGTGCCTCCTTAGTGTCGTTATTATGGCAGTATGCTTGAACAACATTTGCGACACTTGTGAACAACTTGTGACACTTGCGAAAGTTGCAAGGAACATGCGAAACTTACGACAGTTGAGAGGAACATGCGACACTTATCCAGTTGAGTAATATTGACGTGTAACAAAGACAGACTGACCCAAGGAAAAACTACATAAGACTCAGGAGTTAGGAAAGCTACAGAGAAGACCTAGATCTTTGATTCAAAGAAAGAAAGACAAATATTTGAAGAGGCAAGAAACGAGTTTAAAGAAGACCAAGTTTCTTCATCAAAGACACGACCAGAAGTAAGAGAATATGGAATGCCTCTGGTATTTGATCAATCTGCTTTGACAAAAGAAGGAAAAGAGGTAAGCAAGCTCATGGAATTTTTATATACTTGTATTAAGTTGATTCAGGATGAGAGCATTGTACAAGAGATACAAAATTTAATCAGACAGTATGAGATAGGAAAGATAGACCACTTAATGAATATGGAATTACACCAAATCTCTAAAAACAGAAGGACAAATAAGGAATTACACTTGAATGCTCAAATAGGAGAATATGATATAGACTATGTGGTCCTCGACTTAGGGTCAAAGGTCAATGTCATGACGAAGAAAACCTGGGCATTGAAGGGAAAACCAAAGTTGATCTATTCCCTTATCAGGATTAGGATGGCTAATCAGGAGGTAGTAAGCCCCTATGGAAGATTGGAACATGTCCCTGTGGACATCAACGAAGTAAGAACGTTTGCAGATTTTGAGGTAATTGAGATAGTTGATGATAGTTGTCCTTACCCTGCACTATTAGGAATTGATTGGGCTTTCAATAATTCCACTGTGGTTGATTTAAATAAAAGGAGAATGAATTTTGAAAGAGATGGCCTTAGGTTCATTGCACCTTTGGATCCAGATGAAGTTCAACAATACACAAAACCGATCAGAGAAGAAGACTGCGCATATGAACTGGAAAACATATACAAATTAACAGCTAGACAACAGGATTACATTAATCCTATGACCGATGGAAACCTAAGATGGTGCGGTGACAACGCATGCTCATCATATTCATAAGAACTGGAGAACTGACAGAACAAAATGTATGAATTATATACAAGGAGATGTGCTAGGTTAACCAGAGAAGTTCGCTAGATTGACACAATAGTAAGTAACTTGCCCACCTTTGATGGTATGAATCCTTTAGAAACCTTCTTGTCAGAATCAGAAGCAAGTGTACCAACACAACAGATATTGTTGGGAATGGATGAGGCCTTGAAATCAACACTAGCAAGATGGTGGGGGACACATAAAAACAAAATTACAAAATGGGTACAATGTCATACCCTGATGACTGTGCAGTTCTTAGCACAAGTAGAAGGCACGCAAGTCTAAGTTGACCAAAGGACCATGTGTGAAGTTGCGAGGAAGCCTGGAGAACCATTCCTCAAGAGCAGTGGGTGAAAAAATTCACTAACACACTAGACACATCCCCTATCAACTGGTACCTTCAAGCGGAGCTATGCCTCATCACTGCAGATTGGGAAGGTATGACTCAGAACTTTTTAACCACCTTCTTATTTGACATTCAATATCCTTCAGTAGATCAAGCGTTATAGATTGTAAGATAGAAATTATTCAAGGAGTCCTCTAGACCCCTTTAGAAAAAGAAGAGGACGAATGGACTGCGCCTCTCCAAAAACTACAAAGTTGTTACAACATCAATGTTGATGAAGACGATGATCCTATGAAGGTGAACATTATCGAAACAAAAGTCCAAAGAGATGTGGAAGGACCAGGAGTTGAGCTACCATTTATTGGAAAACCAATCAAGATTAAGAAGATCAATATTGGAATAGAGAAAACACCAAAGCTTTCAAATGTTGGAGATTACTGGGATGTTGCTACTATTGACAAAATAATAGAGTTACTACATGAATATAAGGACTTGTTTCCGACCAAGTTTAATGATATGAAGGGCATTAAAGGGCCTATGGGAGACATGAGGATCCATTTGAAACTATATGCAAGACCAGTCAAACAAAGACCCTACATATTAAACCCTAAGTATAAAGAGAAAGTGAAGATTGAGGTCGACAGAATGCTGGAAGCAGGAATTATAGAACCTATTGAAGAATTAGAATGGATTAGCCCTATGGTGGTAAAAGAAAAGAAGACAAGAGAAATCAAGATCTGTGTAGGTCTTAGGAAGTTGAACGATGACTGTTTGCATGACCCCTTACCTACACCATTCACTGATGAAATGTTAGATAATTTGGGAGGCCAAGAGGTATATTCTTTTACAAATGGATTTTTGGGATACCATCAAATCTGGATTACCAAGGAAGATCACCATAAGACCATGTTTTCAACAGAATGGGGATCCTACCAGTATATAGTGATGCCATTTAGTTTGAAGAATAACCCAACCATCTTTTCCAGGGTGGTGGTTGAAGCATTCAAGGAGTTTCTACATAAATTTTTAGAATGGACTATTTTTAGTTTATTGAAAATTCATATTGAATGTCTAAGGATAATGGTGGACAAATGCAGGCAGTGTCAAATTGCCTTGAATATGAATAAATGCATCTTCTTTTCACAATTTGGAGTGTTTTTAGGTCATATTGTATGCAAGAAGGGATTGTTGGTAGATCCATCTAAAATTGCTATTATAGTTGATTTACTCCCTCCCACTTTAGTCAAACAGTTGCACACTGTGTTGGGACATACTGGATATTACAGGAAGTTCATTAAAGGATATGCCCAGATTGCAGCACCTATGGAGAATCTTTTGAAGAAAGACTGCCAATTTAGTTGGATAGAAGAATGCCAGTAGAGCTTCGACACACTGAAACAGAAAATGGTTACTGCACCCATTATGGTTTTCCCAGATTGGAGCAAGGAATTTCACGTGCATGTCAATTCATATTCCATTGCATTGGGAGCTGTGTTAGCAAAACCTGGCGAAGGAGATATTGACCATCCGTTAGCCTTTTCTAACAGGAAACTATCCACTGTTGATATTAATTACACCACCACCGAGAGAGAAGGATTAGCCATGGTGTATACACTCCAGAAATTTCGCCACTACTTGTTGGGAGGACACTTTAAAATGTTTACTGACCACTCCATGTTGAAATACCTAATCAACAAGCCAATGTTGGGGGGAAGAATATGCAGATGGCTTCTATTATTTCAAGAATATGATTTCAATATTGTAGTTAAGACATGAAGGATGAACAAAGGTCCTGACCACTTTTCAAGGTTGGAACATGGCAAAGAGCCGACTAGTTTGGAGGATACACTATCGCATGCCAAGTTACTGGCCATTATAAATATTGATGGCCACTTCAAAGAGATAGTCCAGTTCCTATCAACAGGAATGGAACCTAGTGAGTATACAATTCCCTAGAAGAAACTGCTTGTAGTACGTGATGCAAACTTTTTACTTATAGTTGGACATCTATACAATATGGGACTTGATGAGATATTGAGAAGGTGTGTTATGGAGGAAGAGCGACTATTGATCCTTGCAGAATATCATGAAGGCATCGCAGGAGGGCATTACGCAGGGAAAGCAATGACGCAGAAGGTTTTTAGAGCTGGCCTTTGGTGGCCTACCTTACACAAAGATGCTAAATACTATTACAGAGCCTGCAATGTATGCCAAAGAGATGGGAAACCGTCCAGAACATATGATATTCCATTAGCACCACAATGTCCCTACAAGCATTTGAGAAATGGGACATTCACTTCGTGGTACGTATAAACCCACCAGGCAAGCGCACAGAAGCAAGGTACATAATTACTACGACAGAGTACTTGACTAGATGGGCCGAAGCAAGAGAAGTTAAGGACTGTAGTGAAAATACAGTTGCGCACTTCATATTTGATGACATCATAACCAGGTTTGGATGCGTAAAGATCCTTATGAGTGATCAAGGCACACATTTCATAAATAAAATAGTTGAAGCACTTACTGAGGAATTTGCAGTCCACCATCAGAAGAGCACACCTTACCATCCACAAGCAAATGGAATAGTAGAAACATTCAATAAGATCTTGGAGACAACCCTGATGAATATTCGCAGTGTGAACATGGATGATTGGGATTTAAGAGTACCAGCAATACTATGGGCCTATAGAACCACTTGCAAGAAGCTAACAATGCAAACCCATTTTAAGTTAGTGTATGGTCTCGAAGTTGTTGTCCCAATGGAATATTTGGTACTAAGCCTAAGAATTGCTTCCTTTACAGATATGGATGACACAGGAACTATTCGAGAGAGGCTTGCACAGTTGGTTGAACTAGAAGAAGAAATATTTATTGCAGGATTCCATCAGCAGGTACAGAAGGAAAGAGAGAAGTCCTATCATGACAGGCACATCAAGAAGAAGGCATTTAAAAAAGGAAATCTAGTACTGATATATGATAGTAAGTTCATCAAACATCCTAGGAAGTTCAGAATGAATTGGCTCGGTCCATATGAGATCGCCTATGTTACAGAAGGAGTATTTTCATAGTTGAAGACTTTGAATAGACAATGGAAGGAAGGATTAGTAAATGGGAGCTGACTGAAGTTGTACTATGACAACTAGTTTCCTCGCAGCTCTCAGTAAAATCTCAAGGAAAAGTGTCTAGGTACCAGGTGTTGTTGGGTACCAGACACAGAAAAGACAGTCTTCACAATGAAGGAGAGGAGGCATAGAGTAGAAAGCAGAGGCTGCACTACGCAATATGAAGTCGAAGTAAAACAGAAGGATCATATCTAAAGTGCCTGGGATGAGTCACAGGTGAGTGTTGGGGGCCTATTGGCCCTTGGTTATGAAAGTAAGCGAGATCAATGAAGAAAAGACAAAATGTGAACTATGCAGAAGACACGATGACTGTTACTGGGTCGAAGTAAGAAAAAGAGCAGAAAAGACAGAGCGAAGTAAAAGGAAGCAAACCATTGGATGCGGAGATCGAGGATGATAGATTAGCGAGGAAGAAGGTTCGTGGACAACTCAGCAAGCGAAAAAATCCACCGTTGGATTCTTTGGAGAATTGCATGATAAGGAAGGAAAGACTGGTTGGAAAAGCCCTGAAAACGCAGGCCAAGTTGACCTAGGGTTTTAGACACCTAGGGTTTTGGTATCTAGGGTTTTGACACCTAGGTTTCCACCTAAGGATGTCAGTGAGTGATTATAATATATAAATAGAGGTCTAAAGGACTTGGGATGGGTTGGTGTCAAGTTGATTGAGAGTTTATTATTGCTGTGTGATCAAGTGAGTAACATTGTGTGAGAAAGAAGTGTTGAGTACAAGAGCCTTCTGTATTGTAAGATCTTCAGCTGGGTGCGAAGATCAACCCTGTAGCTGGGTGTGTAGGGAGGGGAGAGATAGAGAGGAGAAGAAAGAAGATCTGCTAGCTGAGAGTGCAGACAAGAACTGTATGCTTCATCTTAATATATTATAAGCACATTTTTGTGGGCGTAGCCCTAGAGAGAGGGTGACCCATGTATACCTTGTATTGTGTGTGATTGATGCTATGTTCTTTGTCCTTTGATATATTGTTATTGCATTACTGTGTTAGATCTGTTAGATAGTTGTGGAGAGTAGATTTAAATTGGTAAGAGATATATAAATTTTCTATAGTTCTAGTACTAGATCCACTTGATATTCCCCCTGGTTGTAGACATCTCTAGCCTACAACCCCCCCATAAGTGCTTCAGGTGAGATTGCATCTTCTTTGCAGGTGTTCTTGAAAGGCCAGTAGTTAGGGATTTTTGGTGTGCTCTTGGAGCTGAACCCTGGATCTGCTCTTGTGCCAACAGTCAACGTTGATCAAGAAGGTCAAGAGAGTTGATGACGTCGTGTCAAGAGTAGTAAATCACTAGTTTGATAGCACCATTGGAGTGTACATCACTGAGTTTGTTGTTGACAGAGTAGAGTCATATAGCCAAGCTGAGAGATGTTTCTTCAAGGGACCCAAAGGAAATTTTTACATTTTCTAAAGTTGAGGATCAAGATGATATTACATAAGAAGAACATCTTGAAGATACAGTAGTTGGTTAGATTGGAAAATGCTAATGTTCAAAAATTCGGACAGCGACAGTGCCACAGAGGCTGGACATACATGTAGTGGGAGAGCGTTTAGAGAAGGTCATATTGTGAACCTGTTTAAGAGGAACTACAGGGATGAGGGTTTCTACAGTGGAGAAGAGGCAGATTTGACAGATGAAGAGAATTTAGAACCTACTAGGGCAGAGGAAGGGAATGCTAAAGAGCCTCATTGGGAAGAGATAGAAACTTCAAGAACTTCACAGACTGCTGAAGTAAGTACTATTATTCCTCCTGTTGATTCAATAGAATTAAGAAATTAGAGCAATCCAAGCAACCAGAGTGTTCAAATAACTATCACTAGTAGTCCACTACATACTCAGTCAAGAACCCTAGGAAAATCTATGGCAGATGAGATGAGGATCCCTATTTTTAGGGGAGATGGGTTTGAAGACCTTGATCAACACTGGTTCCTATGTGAAGTTGCATGGAATATTAAGAATGTCACCGATGAAGCTGTTAAAAGAACTCAGTTTAGTACTACCCTAACAGATCGCGCATTGAGCTGGTACCTGAAGCTTGTCCAAGGAATTGCACAGCCTAAGCCACCGAATGAAATCAGGAATGCATTGATTGTAGAGCTCAAGAAACCGAAATTGGAGTCACAATGTATTATAGAGTTGAAAGAGATCAAGGATAAGGTAGTTGAACTTTTTTGGGAATTTGATCAGAGGTTCAAGACCTTAACATGCTGGTTGACTTTTCAGATCCCAGATGAACAAAAAAAAGAATGGTTCATTACTGACCTCTTACCACACATTAGAGTTACTCTAATGCAATAGAAGATTTCTTCGTAGGCTGAGGCATTGGAGATACCCATGAAATTAGAATCAGGCCCTATGGATGAATCGAGCTCAGGTATGAATCAAATATTGAGTCAACTAACTAGTTTGTCTCTGTAGGTCGAAGATATGAATAAAGACAAGGGAAAAGATAAAAGAGAAGACATCTGGTGTGTTAGATAAAAATCAGAATGCCACAACATGGAGCATTGTGCCATATTTCATGAATACTTGGCCTCTGGAACTCCAAGCCCTTTGAAGCAAGTCACCCCACCCTGGTGTGAGGTATGTAGAAATAGACATCGCCCTGGTGAGTGATATTACATGCAAAAATATGTTCAGACACCCACAAATTTGTATTGCACGTTCTGTAGGTCCATGGGGCATGATGATAGGGATTGTAGGGTTTATGACCTCATGCATGAAAGTTCAAGAGACATATACAAAATTCAAGGTGAAGTACAGCAAGAAGGAAACACTACGTAGTATAACTTGTTGGACAACTGAGAGGGGGGGTGTGAATCAGTTGTCACTGAGCTTAAACAATTATGCTTCCTTTTAAAAGTCTTTGCAGAAACATTGAATGATGATCACAATAATTCAGAGAAATAAACACAGGCACATTCAACATCAGTCACATATATGAGAAACACAGAGACATATATTTTCCGAGGAAACCCATGCAGGGTAAAAACCTCTTTTCTTTTATATGATAAGTAATGGTTACATTCTTTACACTATCATACGTATGAGAATCAACTCATAATGAGGCTACAACCTCAGCTTTTCAAGATGCAACTTGCTGAGAGCACCAACTCTTTGTTTTCTCTAGCACCAACTAGAAGGAAGCACCAACTCCTTGGTTTCTCTAGCACCAACTAGAAGGAAGCACCAACTCCCTGTGTTCAAGCACCCACTTGAACCTCTGAGGACAAAAATCCTCCCTAGCACCTCCCAACCACCCTGAAATATAAATCTTTGTTTTTGAAACTTATTACAGTGATATAATGATCAACAGTGGCTTACCCGACTTATCATTGTTCTGCTGCGTCTTGTTGCTCTTTCTCCCACACCGCCTTTCTGCACATATCACTTGCACTATCTGGTATTCGACGTTTTATGCTGTGTGCGCCATCTCCATTCTCTGTACAGTTTCTCTTCTGTGATATTTAGCTGTTGCACCCTAATCCTTCTTCACACCTGAATCACCTTTACAAGCAACAATCACAACAACCTCCATCAGCAACAACAACAACAACACCTTCTCTTCTCTGTACTCTATATTTATATCTTCTGTACACTTAGTGCATGCAATGTTCTCCATTCCTCTACATGCTCCAACTGCGCCAATATTCTCCACCTCTCGAGTGCTCTACGTGATCTTCATCCTAACTCTTCAGCTTCTCTGGCCGTTTTCCCAAGTGTCTTCTAGTCCTCTGGATGAAACCATCAGTGGTTTCTGGTATTTTTACTGTTGCATGCAATAGTAGCCCTGCGATCAATACTTGATCCAACGGTTCAGATCCAATCGAGATTTTATATATCACGATTTCGGCACTCTTGGCATTCATAGTTTTAGTCACTTACAAATCCCGATCCCCGAAACTCTGATGTGGAGCTTATCCGGACTGAATCCTTCTCTTCCCATGACCAAGGGCTGTGACCACAGCCTTATGTATCTCCATATTGCGATTCGCAAAACTCCGACATGGAGTTGAACCAACGGTCCAGATATGAACTTGTTTCAACAGTCACGATTGGATCGTGATATCACACATTGCGAAATCGGGATTCTTGTTGTATTGAGTTCTTTCCATTTTGAATTCATGATCCTCGAAAATACGATATGGAATTACATCTACGACTCAGATCATTTCTGGATCTGACGGTCCTGATTCACTCGCTATTTTTCATATCGCGAAATCGGGATTCTCGTTGCATTGTGTTATTTGTCTCATGAATTCGCGATCCCCGAAACTCTGATACGGGCTGTGATCAACGGTCCTGATCAACACTTGATCCTACAGCTCAGATCATTTCATGATTTCGCATATCGTGAAAGTGGCATTCTTGATGCAGTGAGTTCTTGGCCTCTCGAATTCGCGATCCGTGAAACTCCGATACTCTGCTGACGTCACACGTGGTTTGACACGTGTTAAATACTACCACATGTCACTCTGATTCGTGACTTACATGTGCCTGAAGTGTTGAATCTGCCTGACACCTGTCATTCCCTGGTTGTGCCATGTGTCCCTAGCTAACGTGGTCTGTTGACGTGAGTTGGATCGACGGTCTAGATCACATGTTGATCTGACGGTTCAGGTTCAGTCGGGATTTATTTCATCGTGATTTCAGGTTTTTTGTTGTAATTGTTCATGGGACTCATGAAACTCCGATTCCCGATTCTCCGATGAAGCCTCCTGTCGAGCTTCTCCCTGTGGCGCCCGATCACTGCCACGTGTCCTTCCAAATGGACGGTCCCGATTATGTCGGGATATCGATACTTTCAATGTCCCAGTTCTCATGACCTTGAGAACTCCGATATCCCGTTGGATTATCTCCCTCATAGCTTCTGCAGATCTGACGGCTGTCGGCCTTTCGGGAAATTTGAATGGGATCCAACGGTCACTGGATCTTTGTCTTCCTTCTCCTCTGCAAACTCTTGTATCTTGAGCTTTGTTTTGCGCGTTTTCCTCAATGCTGTTCCTCCTGAGCTTTCACATTCTTCTTATCCTACCATCTCCACTATTGTACTTGCCATCAATGACAAGCATATGCTACTTGTTAAACTTTTGCCAACAATCTCCCCCTTTGGCATTGATGGCAACTACAGCACCCGAATTCTTTTCTCCCCCTTTGACATCAATGTCAACGAAGAGACATGCTCCGCCTAACAGGATGGACTCTTTTAGGTGTGAAACAAAATGACACCCAACTTCTGTCTGAGATATTCAAACGGTGTCTTGGCTAGGGGCTTAGTAAAGATGTCTGCAATTTGTTCTGAAGTGGGAATGTAATGGACCTGAACAATCTGATTGGTGACCTTCTCTCTCAGAAAATGATATTTTATGGGCATATGTTTTGTCTTGGAGTGTAGGAAAAGATTTTTAGACACACTGATGGCACTTGTGTTATCACAATGAATTGGGATCGGTGCAGTATATTTTACCTCTAAGTCTACAAGTGTCTGAATCATCCATAAGATCTGTGTGCAACAAGTAGCAACAACAATGTACTCTGCCTCTGTGGTTGATAAAGAAATGGAACCTTTCCTTTTACTAAGCTAGGCTACTAAGGAGTTACCCAAGAAGAATGCTCCTCCACTGGTGCTTTTTCTTTCATCAACACAGTTTGCTCAATCTACATATGAATAAGCAGTCAACTGAAGACTTTGATTTCTAGGATACCACAGACCATAAGTCATTATTTCTTTTAAGTACCTGAATATTCTTTTGACAGCTTGCACATGACTCTGTTTAGGTGCAGCCTGATATCTTCCTACCATTCCTACAACATGCATTATGTCTGGGCGAGATGATGTAATGTACAACAGGCTTCCTATCATTGATCGATATGAGCTTTGATCAACATCAGGTGAATCATCATCCTTGCTTAATTTACATCCAGTTACCATAGGTGTACCCACAAGTTTATAATCTTCCATTTGAAATCTTTTCAGCATTTCTCTTAAATATTTTCCTTGAGAAATGAATATCCCATCGGACCTCTGAGTAATTTGCAGACCAAGGAAAAATGACAGTTCTCCTATCATAGACATTTCAAATTCAGACTCCATGGTAGAAGCAAACCATTGTACTAGTGAGTCCTTATTACATCCAAAGATGGTGTCATCTACATAGACCAGTACAATGAGCAACTCATTATCCTCTGTCTTAATATACAGATTGTTGTCAGCTGTTCCTCTCTTGAACCCTTTGTCTTTGAGATACGTATCCAGTCTGTGATACCAGGCTCGAGGGGCTTGTTTTAAACCATATAAAGCTTTCTTCAACTTGCATACTAAGTCAGGGTTATCAGACAAATTGAAACCCTCTGGTTGTTCCATATAGAATTCTTCACTTAAATCTCCATTAAGAAAGGCTGACTTGACATCCATTTGATAGACTTTAAACCTTTTATGACAAGCATAGGCAAGAAACATTCTTATAGCTTCTAATCTTGCTACGGGCGCAAATGTTTCATCAAAATCCAGTCCTTCTATCTGAGCATAGCCTTT
>ML780633.1:1826080-1836667 GCA_009831015.1 Picea engelmannii
CACCCCGGTGCTTTTCAAACTTTAACGGAGGGGAGGGTCCGGAATAGTGGTATTGGGAGGGACACTTGTCACATACAGGTGATTTCAGACCCCCACCCCCCTCCCAATACCACTTACCACCTCAGGGGGGGACCAGAATACCACTTACCTCTTCAAAACCGTTGTTTTCCAGTTTTGACACCTCGTCTTGAGAAGTGGATTTTAGGCAAACGAAGATGAAATTTTAAAAACCGAAAGAGGTGTTTTTTCATAATGGGCTGAAGAACAAAAACCTCTCCCAATTTTTGCAAAGGTACCACCATTTGGGAGAATCAAATCTCTATTTTAGCTTCATTTTTCGGATTTCTAGTTTTTCTTGTTATAGTCTCGATTTTGCGGGAGCTGTTTCGGCAAGGTGGAGACAAAATTTGAGAAATTGAAGGAGGTTGTTTCTCTAGACAAGATAATATACAATAAAATCCTTATTTTTTTCCACAAGTGTCACCGATTGGGATAAATCAATGACTGAGTGTACCCCTATTTTCAGCAAATTCGGCCAAATTTGCAGTTCCAGATTTTTGGGGATTTTATGCTATTCTTGGCCGAGGTGGTTGAATACGACCTTCTGAGCTTGGTGAGAATATTTTTTATAAATTGCAGTGATTCAAATGTGTAAGGAAGGTTGATTAGTCAGGGGACCGTGATTGAGTTTTTGTAAAACAACTCACTGAGCCTTCTGTATTTTCATCAATTCAATAATACAGTCACATCAGCTACATGATTCATGTGTCATTTTTGGTGGTGATGTTTTCCTCATTCACTGTAAATTTGTTTCCATTGTATTTCTTAAGTTATTCGTACTCTGAATTATGCAAATAATTTCGAATAACAGAATTTGTTGAGACATACACTTTTTTTTTGGCTTTGACATAATTGTCAATGTTTTCTTCTCAATGGTTAATTTCAGGATTCTTTATTGCCTTGTTATTGCCTATTCTTCTCATCGTGCTCCTCTAAATCCAAAAATCAAATTCAAAGAATCCAACAAGAGTGCCTACCTTGCCCTGTAATGTTGTCTGTAGAACTTGTTTTTGATTGAACTTCAGGTTGTGACCCCATCACCCAATGGACCTCTTTTCTCTTGTTCCAGCCAATCATTTAAAAAATCCAAACTCTGAAACCATTAGCTAGCATAATATCTATTCAAACAAATCTATATCACACAGAGAGATCCCTCTCTGAGTCTTGGAGGGCTAGATCCAAGACTCGAAGTGGTTTTGATGTTGCCTATGTGACTACCTCCACATCCTTGGGAAAATTACAGAGTGCTAACATACTGGACAACCAATCAAGATTAATAAAGTCAATATTGGATCAGAGCAAACATTGAAGCTTGCAAATGTTGGAGATTATTGGGATGTTGCTACTAGTGACAAGATAACATAGTTACTACATGAATATCAGGACTTGTTTCCGACCAAGTTCACTGATATGAAGGGCATTAAAGGGCCTATGGGAGAGATGAGGATCCCTTTGAAACCAGATGCAAGACCAGTCAAACAGAGCCCCTACAGATTGAACCCTAAATATAAGGAGAATGTGAATATTGAGCTCGATAGAATGATGAAAGCAGGGATTATAGAACCTGTCGAAGAATCAGAGTGAATTATCCCTATGGTGGTACAAGACAAGAAGACAGGAGAGATCAGGATCTGCATAGATATCTGGAAGCTGAATGATGCATGTTTGCATGACCCCTTCCCTACGCCATTCACTGACGAAGTGTTAGATAATGTGGGAGGCCAAGAGGTATATTATTTTACAGATGGATTTTCAGGATACCATTAGATCTGGATTGCCAAGGAAGATAGTCAGAAGACCACATTTGCAATAGAATGGGGATCCTACCATTATACAGTGATGTTGTTTGGATTGAAGAATTCCCCAGCCATCTTTTCCAGGGTGGTGGTCGAAGAATTCAAGGAGTTTCTACATAAATTTCTAGAAGCATATTTTGATGATTGGATTGTTTTTAGTTTATTGAAGAATCGTATTGAATGTCTAAGGCTAATGTTGGACAAATGCAGGCAGTGTCAAATTTCCTTGAATCTTAAGAAGTGCATATTCTTCTCACCATTTGGAGTGTTGTTAGGTCATATTGTCTGCAAGCAGGGATTTCTGGTAGAGCCATCTAAAATTTCCATTATAGTTGATCTGCCACCCCCTACTTCAGTCAAACAGTTGCGCACTACACTGGGACATATTGGATATTACAAGAAGTTCATTAAAGGATATGCCTAGATTATAGCATCTATGGAGAATATTTTGAAGAAAGACTGTCAATTTAACTGGACAAAAGAATGCCAACAGAGATTTGACATGTTGAAACAAAAGATGGTTACTGCACCTATCCTGGTTTTTCCAGATTGGAGCAAGGAATTTCACATGCATGTCGATGCATTTTCCATTGCATTGGGAGTTGTGTTAGCACAACCTGGAACATGAAACATCGACCACCCATTAGCCTTTGCCAGCAGGAAGCTATCCACCGTTGATATTAATTACACCACTACTGAGAGAGAAGGGTTAGCCATGGTGCATGCGCTACAGAAATTTCACCACTACTTGTTGGGAGGACACTTTAACACTCTGCGTTGAAATACCTAATCAAAAATCCAGTGTTGGGGGAGTGAATATGCAGATGGCTTCTGCTATTTCAAAAATATGATTTCGAAATTGTGGTTAAGACAAAAATAATGAACAAAGGTCTTGACCACTTGTCAAGGTTGGAACATGGAGAAGAGATGACCAGTTTGGAGGATACACTGTCGGATGCATAGCTACTATCCATTAGAAATATTGATGACCACTTCACAGAGATAGTCCAATTTTTGTCAACGGGAATGACACCGAGTGATTATACAATTCCCCAGAAGAAACAACTAGTAGTGTGTGCTGCAGAATTTTCACTTATCACTGGACAACTATACAAAATGGGACCTGGTGAGATATTGAGGAGCTGTGTTATGGAGGCAGAGTGACCATTGATCCTCGCATAAGCTCATGAAAGCATCGTAGGAGGACACTACGCAGGGAAAGAAATTGCACAGAAGGTCCTTAGAGATAGCCTTTGGTGGCCTACCTTACATAGAGATGCCAAGGACTATTATAGAGCCTGTGATGTATGCCCAAGAGTTGGAAAATCATCCAAAAGAGATGAAATGTTGTTAGCACCACAGCTGACCTTACAAGAATTTGAGAAATGGGCCATTGACTTTGTAGGACCTATAAACTCATCAATAAAGCACACATTAATAGAATATTTGACCGGATGGGCCGAAGCAAGAGTAGTTAAGGACTGTAGTGAAACTACAGTTGCGCACTTCATATTTGATGACATCATAACCAAGTTTGGATGCCCAAAGATCCTTATGAGTGATCAAGGCACACATTTCATAAATAAAATAGTTGAAGCCCTAGCTGAGGAATTTGCAGTCCATCATCAGAAGAGTACGCCTTACCATCCACAAGCAAATGGGATAGTTGAAGCATTCAACAAAATCTTGGAGACAGTGCTAACGAATATTTGCAGTGTTAATAGAGATGACTGGGATTTAAGAGTACCAGCGGTACTTTGGGCCTATAGAACCACTTGTAAGAAGCTAAAAATGTAGACTCCTTTTATTTTGGTGTATGGTCTCAAAGCCGTTGTCCCAATGGAATATTTGGTACCAAGATTAAGAATTTTTTCCTTTACAGATATGGATGAAATTAGCGTTGTTCAAGAAAGGATTCCACAGTTGGTCTAACTAGAGGAAGACATATTTATTATAGAATTCCATTAGCAGGTACAGAAGGAAAGAGAGAAGGCCTACCACAACAGACACATCAAGAAGAAGGAATTTAAACAAGGTGATATAGTACTGGTATATGACAGTAAGTTCATAAAACATCTTGGGAATTTCAGAACGCATTGGCTCGGGCCATATGAGGTCACCTATGTTACAAAAGGAGGAGTTGCACAGTTGAAAACTTTAAATGGAGAATGGAAGGAAGGGTTAGTGAAAGGGAGCTGGTTGAAATTGTATTGTGACAACCAGTTGCCTCGCAGCTCTAAGTAAAAGCATAAGGAAAAGGGTCTAGGTACCAAGTGCAGTTGAAACTAGGTACCAAACACAGAAAAGATAGTCTTCACAAGGAAGGAGAGGAGGCATAGAGCAGAAAGCAAAGGTTGCACTGTGAAGTCTAAAGTCAAAGTAAAACAGAAGGATCGGATCTGCAGTGCCTCAGGACAAGTCATAAGTGAGTGTTGGGTGCCTGTTGGCCCTTGGTTATGGAAGTAAGCGAATATTAAGGCAGAAAACATGAAATGTGAACTGCGCGGAAGACACAGTGACTGTTACTGGGTCGAAGTGAGCAAACGAGCAGAAAATACAGAGTGAAGTAAAAGGAAGCAAGCCATTGGACGAGGAGATCAAGGATGACAGATCAACAAGGAAGACGGATCGTGGACAACTTAGAAAGAGGAAAAAGGCACTGTTGGATGCTTTGGAGAACCATGCGAGAAGGAAGGAAAGATAGGTTGGCGAAGCCCTAAAAATGCAGGTCAAGTTGACCTAGGGTTTTTGACACCTATGGTTTTGGTATCTAGGGTTTTGACACCTAGTTTTCGGCCTAAGGATGTCTGTGAGTGATTGTAATGTATAAATAAGAACCTAGATGAGGGAAGAGGGTTTGTTCTAGTTTTGTTATTGGCATGAGCAATTATTGTGTGTGAGAGAGAAGTGCTAAGGGTAAGAGCCTTCTAGTATTGTAAGATCTTAAGTTGGGTGAGGAGATCAAGTCCTGTAGCTGGGTGTGCAGGAAAGGGAGACACAGAGAGGAGACGAAAGAAGATCTGCTAGCTAAGAGTGCAGACAATAAATGTATGCTTCATCTTAATATATTATAAAGCACAATTATGTGGATGTATCCCTAGAGAGAGGGTGAACCACGTATACCTTGTGTTGTGTGTGATGCTATGTTCTTTTCCCTTTGGTATATTGCTATTGCATTATTGTGTTAGATCTGATAGATAGTTGTTTGGAGTAGAGCTAAGTTGGTAAGTGATATATAAATGTTGTGTTGTTTTGGTAGTCGATCCACTTGATATTCCCCTTGGTTGTAGACATCTCTATCATGAAACCCCCTCATAGTTTCTTTAGGTGAGACTGCATCTTCCTCGCAGGTGTTGCCAAAAGGGCCAATAGCTAGGGCTTGTTGGTACGCTCTTGGAGCTAAACCCTAGGTATGCCCCTGTGCCAACAATTGGGTATTTGAGTATAGGTTTGGAAAAGAGAATCATTTTTTTTTTTTTGACAAGAATTCTCTTAATGTTGGGTTTATAAGAAAGATAATATATTTATATAAATACAAGCATAGATCCATATTTATTCCATATTTATCATGCTCCCATAGGTATAAAACCCCTCACGGTAAAAACCTTTTCTCAAATTTTGATCTCTCTCAACAACATACCACTTAAATACTTAAATGACCAAGAAAAGAATTGCACATTTCCATGGTACTCAACCCTACATCATTGAAATGTTTTAACCATAATTTTATATTCAATTTCTTTATATATATGATAGTCAACATTGAAATATTTTTTTGTTATTAATATTTTTTAATATCACATATCAACTCCATGTTAAATATGAAAGAAATTATACATCTCCTTCACTTAATAAAATATGTTTAAATATAAATTTATATAAAATATGTGAATATATTTATAAAAAATAAATCATTTGGAAAAAAATATATATTTATATAAATATGAAAATCTGCATAATTATTTTGACTAGGTTTTTGAAAGATTGAAGAACTTTATTTTTATATAAAAAAATATTTATTTAATATAAATAATGATTCATTATTTATTTTTTCAACCAAAGGGTGAGGTATCCAACTTTTTTGTAAATAACTAATAACTACCTCCATGGCGAGGTGTCCCACTCTTTTTAAATACGTTTCTAAAGGTGAATTTTTTGGGGTTTTTGAATGCCATGTGAGGTTATAATTTTAAAAATTTATTTGTATAAATACAGGGTTTTTAAAAGATGTTGTTTGTGTTGTGAATAATTTTTACCGGTTTTTATAAAACGTTATGGAAGGCGAGAACGCGAAAGAGATTGAGGTGGACGGGCACCGCCCAAACTTTGAAAGTCCAATTCTACCTATATTCTAAGAAAAGATGCAACATTTATGTGTTTTATTGAAACATGTCTGACTTGATTATTGAAATATGTAACATTTACGTGTTTTACGTATCTAGACTCAGTTGATTATTCAAACATGATTGAGACAGAACGAGGAAGGAGGGCAGAGGTGACATGAGTTGGTGCTTAAATTTCCAGGAATATTCCAGTGTACATATTTAAATAAAAATTTGTATGTATCATATTTAAGCAATTTAATGCCATATTCTCTTGGATTCACAACCCTACCCATCATTTCCACTTCCATTAGTTTTAAAGTTGTACGTTTTGGACTTTTTGGATTGGGAGGTAATTATCATTTTGAAAATGTTTTATGTTTTTGACTTTATGAGTTGGGAGGTAATTATCATCTCTTTCATACTAAATTGTATAACTTCTATTAATATAATAATTTTTATCTGGTAGCGATAATTGATATTACATAGCACTGTCGTAGTGTTTATGTCTCCTATAATTGAAATTACCTACCACGGTCAGTCGCCCTGTTATAAATATTCGATAACCATTTTTGTTTGTTGAAAAGTGAAGAGAAATTATCGTTACTTCATTGCATTGTGAAAAGAAATGGAAACTACGATATTGGAGAAATTTAAAATGTCATTTTTTTGATATGCACAACTCTTGGTAACGATATTCCAATGTCAAGTTTTCTGTTGAGTGCTTCAGCCACAATGATGAAGAGTAAGGGAGAGAGGGGACATACTTGACAAAGACCTTTGTTGCCTTGAAAGAAATCGGTTGGTCTGCCATTCACCAAAGGTGCGATCTAAGGGTTGTTGATGCAATCTATTATCCATCTTATGAAGTTGATATTGAAACCAAACATCTCCATCACCTGAAAAAGGAAAGCATGTCTGACATGATCAATTTCATTAGCCATGTCTAATTTTACAACCATACCTTTAACTTTTTCCTGAATGCTTGAATTAATTGCTTCCTCGACAAGAACTATATTATCCACAATTTTTCGATCTTGCATGAAGCCCCCTTAGTTAGGGGAAATTAACTTAGGAAGGATTTTTTTCATAAGACACTATGATCTTATTCAGGATCTTGTATGAGGAGTTGCACAAGGATATAGGTCGGAATCTAGAGAAGGATTGAATCTTTGGGTATCAAAGCAAGGAAGGAGGAGTTCATGTTTCCCCCAAGTATCAGGGAATGATGAGCATACTAGAGCATCCTCTCTAGATCTGTCTTGATGAGGTCCCAAAAGTAGGGATAGAAAGAGATGGAAAATTTGTATGGGCCAGGAGCTTTGTCTACCTCAAGGCACCAAATTTGCAAAAAAATATTCTTCAGAAATAGGCCAAATAAGGTCCAGATTTTCATCTCTTGTAACCAATGTTGGGATGTGTTCAAGCATAGAGTGTATATTTGAGTGGTATGTTTCCTCTCTTTGGGTATATAATTCACCAATGTGACTCTTGGCAGTCAAATTGATATCTTCAACTTTTGTTATAGTGGTCCCATCTCCCAAAGTCATTTTCATCACATTATTTTTTTATTGTTGTTGGGCACAAGCTTATTTTGAGAAGGAAGGCTATTTTGAGCGCAGTCCTAATTTTGGAAAAGAATAGTTGGCAGGAAAAGCAGCATGCAAGAGGAAAATCGACATGTAAGAGGAGAAGCATGCAAGGTGAGAAGGCAGACAAACCTAACCACAATAGGGTTAGGGTTTTTGACAAAGATTGTAATGGCTATAAGCCTGTAAAATAGTATAAATAAGAACCTAAGAGGTCTAGGTTAGGGTTTTGGCAGTTATAAGATCATTGTTGAAGAAGTTCGGTGAGTTGATGATGGTTATTACGATTGTAATAAGGTAGTAGAAGAGTCAAGTAAGCTATATTTTGAGGGTTAGGTCACAGGCTGAGGATCCTAGTGTGATCTAGTCCGCCTCACAGAGGTTCTTGAACCTCCCCATGATTGTATGATGGGAGATGTAATGAGCGCAACGCTAGATTTTGTAGCAGACTAAATAAAAGAGCATAGAAGCCAAATCTTTGTGGATGTAGCCCCGGAGAGGGTGAACCATGGTAAAACATGTGTTATATGTGATCTTTGTTGAATGCTTACTTCATGTTAATGGTTATATTATGAAGGAATGGTTAACTAGATATATTAGAATGCATGCATGAGGCAAAAGATGAATGAGTCCTAGTAATACTTAAATCATTAGTAAGAGTAATGCATGAAGAATATGGAGTACAACCCCATATCCCCACTCATTCCTAGACCGCAAGAACTTGAGCATTGTAGTCACCCATAAAGTTATCTCGAGTGAGACTGCGGAGTGCACTCTATGCGTTGTGTTTCCTTCTGGTTCACTAGGAGAGCCAATGGTTTTAGAGGGTTTTGTTGGAAACCTGTTGAGATCTAAACCTGGGTCAGCCCAAGAAGAGAAAGAGAAACTTAACCAACAATTGCCTATATTTTGCTTGATTGTGAAAAAAAATGGTGGTTTTATCCCCTTCCTCGAGCTAAAGGCTGCGGGATTTCAGCCACCAATATTCATCTTCCCTCCTTAAATCATTTTGATATTGACATTGCAATTCCACATCTTCTTTTTGACGATGAACTGATATTTTTTATCTTCCGACTTCTTTCGAAACTCATCTAACATACCTTTGATTTGTTTTTTCTCATCTTCTAGAGAAATAAGGAAAGTTTTAGTCCACCATTTGAGCTCTTGCTTGACCATAATAAGTTTTTGTTCCCATATGAATACTATCATTCCAAGTATCTAGGTTTCTCAGGTAGACGTCACAAGGTCCACCACTTCTTGATGTCGAAGCCATAAAGGGTTAAATCAGAAGGGAAGAGGGTCATAGTTTGGGAGAGCTTGAATATGAAGAGAGATGGGATTATGATAATAGATGAGCAAGGTCATAATACAAGATTTGATGGAAACATTCGAATGGAGGAAATTTTTGTGAACTAAAAAGCAGTCCAATCTTGTCGATATGTGCCCCGATCCAACTCACATGTTAGTCCAAGTGAAATTTCCTCTTTGTGGGGGAATGTCCAATAGATCCCACTCTATGATAATATCTACTATATTATCCTGAAAGGGGTCTTTTTCAAAGATCCTCCCTCTTTTCTCTGCACTATTCCTGATGATCTTTAGATCTCCAATGATAATGCAATTTTCAAAGTAATCTGAATTTTCTCAATTTAACAATGAGCCCCAGCACTCGACTTTCTCTGTAGGGTTAGTCGAAATATATACATTGAATATTGCAAAGAGATTGTTGATCTACCTATGTTTGAACTTGGTAAAAAACCAATGATGAGTTTTGATATGATATTCCATACTTACCCCGTGATCATTCTAGAAAGTACAAAGCCCACTGGAGGCTCCTCTAGTGTCTTCACCAATGGTTTCACTAGAGCGCCATAGAATTTTCCAAATTGTTATTACATCTTTAGCTTTCATCTTGGTTTTCTGAATGAGGAGTATGCAAGGATTTTCATTTTTAACCAGGTCCTTAACAACCATGGTCTTAGGGGTGGTTCCTAAACCCCTAGAGTTCCAGGAGACCAAGATCGTTATTTCAATGGATTAGAGTGGGAACCCCCTTTACTTTTTGTAGTTCCACTTTGATTCTTGATGTGTTTTGAACCTCCAACAATCATATTTGGAAATTTTTGTTGAGACCCCAAGAGAATATCTTTATTGACATGTTCTTCCCTAACAATTTGTGTTGCCTTCCTCCTTGATCTTCACAGTAAGTTTTCTTTGGAAACTTTGTCATCCTTCCCTTGGTCTCCTATTATCACTATTTCTGAGTTATATTTTTCATATGAAAAGGTGACTTCAACATCTTTGAAGGATTCCAAGTCTTTTGGCCTGGGGTCTTATGATTCAATCCCTTATTTTACCAAAATTTCAAAGGCAACTCGTTTATCCTCCCTTTGCTTCAAGCTTGTTTAGTTCTTCACATGAAGATGAGGGACATATTGGACTAAAGGAAGCTCCTTGCTGGTGAACCTAATATTGTTGGGGGGCGGAATAGCCTCCATCTTAGAGTCCACCAACTAAGACAAGGATTCAAAGATGTTATGGATAGCATAAGGCATGACTTTTCTAGGGTTTTCGACGACTGTGGAGGGCGATTTCATACTAAAATTAGAAGGGCTTGTTGATGAGGACAAAACCCCATTCCCACCAAAGCTGTTAAGAACCAATACTAGATCTGAAGATATAATCACCACAAATACTGAATACACAATAGATCCATAAGCAAAATATAAGAAACCACACAATATTATTACCAAACCCTTGAGGTAGGGCAACACCATACAATGGATCCTATTATGGAAGGGATCCTCTCCTGTTCACTTG